>JAFEMH010005152.1:0-175764 GCA_022495995.1 Adenophora triphylla var. japonica | reverse complement strand
CGGAACCATTCGGAACCACCAGCTTTTCCATTGAATCCGGCGGAGTTTTATCCGGCGAGGGACCGCCAGCAAGCCTTCCAAGGGAGGGATCGAAAGACCAAAAGTAAAGTTTCCTACTGAAAATTCCATGGTAATTTTAAGAATGTGCATTCTTTAAATGTTAGAAATTTGTTAGGAATTTACTTAGGGATTTTGGTGCCCGATTTGGGAGCTTTGACTTTGCTATGAATCGTTGTCGAAATTGACTAGGGACTGTAGTTCAATTGACATCATGGAGTGAGATGACATATAAAATTTTGGTTTGCAAAATTCCATGTCTAAATGCATTTTCCAAAATTAAAGTAGCTTTAATTCAGGGACGGAGCGAAATTTTGAAAAATTATCGAAAGAATTTGAAAGTTCCTGATTCGACGGAGTTTTCGAAAGATTTTGAAAGTTCCGGATTCGAGCGGAGTTTTCGAAAGATTTTTGAAAGTTTCGGATTCGACGGAGTTTTCGAAAGATTTTGAAAGTTCGGAGTTCGATGGAAGTTTTCGAAAGATTTTGAAGATACGTAGGAAATGAATGAGAACCTCAAATACGCATTGCATCCTTTTGACATGCTGGTTGTTGCATTTTGTTGACGTTGCTTCCGTCTTGTTTGTCTACGAGGTGGGACGGGGATGGTTGATACCCACAACCGAGAAGAGTCGGGGTGCCTTTGAGGCGGTGCGGGCATTGTGGGACCTTATCCGGACGTGGCCCGAGAGGAGAGAGGAGTCACGACAGCGGTGATTGACTCCGGGCTGGTGGTTTATCGGTCTTGCAAACTGCGTCGGTGATGCAGCCACGGCAGTCCGTATGTCGCGGCGAGTGCGGTGGGATACGACCCACATTTTCCATTTCGAGATGGGGAGGAGCGACGGTGACTCCCACGGATTTTGCCGCTATCAGGAGGTTGCCGACTTATGGCAACCTTGTGGTGTGGGTTGATGGTTACACCCGGAGCGGTTATGCAGGCTGCTTTGGGTTTTGATATTACCGATGCCGGGGCTTAGGCATTCGGTGTGTGCCGATGGAGCATCACTTGAGAGGCGGGCGTTGCCGATTACAGGCTGGGTCCTTGAGGATGACCGCGGAGCGTCGGCTCGAAGGGTTCCTTTGGTTTGCGCTATCGGCGACTTTGTTCCCAGACTTCCGACACGTCTTGTCACTTCCCTGCGCTCGGGTGACGGTGATGGATGCCGTGAGGGTTTGCGTGGGGGAGGCTGGGCGGCCGAGCTCTACCACTCTTTGGACGAGGTTCTCGCGGGGAGAGGAGCACACATTTAGGCCTTCACTTTGTCTTGGATGTAAGTTTACGTGCTTTTTCTCTTCCTTGCCTCTTTTATGTACTCGTATGTATACGCTTTGTAGGCGACATAACTTTCCATTCTCTTGGCAGTGCGGTGCTACGAGGTGTTTAGTCCGCGAGCTTGGGACGTCCAAGGAGCCGTACCGTCCCTGTTCCACCTTCTTTGGTTTGGCGAGAAGAAGGCGAAGAGGGCGGTCTCTTCGAGGTTGGCACTCGAGTGTCGTACGAGAGATATCTCTGCGGCGAACACGGAGTTCTCGAGAGGATCCAGTGACACAGTGGAGCGAGGTTTGATCATGTCGCGGTGCGGTGCAGCGAGACTACACGGCGGAAGCTCTGGTGGGACTTCAACTGCGATGCCATGTATTTAGGGGAGAGGGTGACTCGTCGGCGATAGGCGGGAGTCCCACTTCCTTTGGTGTCGGTGGATCCTCCTTTGTACATGCGGCATCCACGGGAGATGCCGATGGATGGTGGAGGGATACCTTCGGGGTGTGTACTTCACCGAGTACATCATAGCGGGGCCGCTTATGATGTTTTCTTGAGGATGAGGTGAGGAGCCCGCGGGTGCGGCGTAGGGAGGGCGAGGTCCTGGAGGTCCTCGACATTTTCTGTCCCGCGAGCTAGGCTAGCGTACGAGGCTGGGCGGTTCGCGCGAGCGACTTGTGATCCGCTCCGGCGGAGCCGAGACCACGATACGGGCGGACCCCAATGCTTCGGTGAGCATCTTTTACGATTTTACGCATTTGATAGTAGCATTACGCACATGATGCATACGTACTTTACATTCGCTTTACGATGATTTTCTGGTTCGCGGTGTATACGGCCATACGTACAATGAAAGGCCGTGAAATTTGGTGGACGGGTGGTCCGCTACGCCGGGAGGCTCGTGGAGTTCATGCGGTGCGGTTCCGGAGGAGCGTGGACGTCGCGATCGGGGGCCGTCTAGGCCGAGGGTTCGCTGCTCAGCGGGCGGTGGGGAGGACTTCACACGGGGTTTGGCCGGTTCGCGGGCGGAACGGCTGGATTTGGAGCTCCTTCTTACGCGCACTCGGGCGCGAGAGAGGGAGTCCTCGAGTTCGCGTACTCCAGGAGGCCCTTTGCCTATTCCCAGTTTGGAGGAGTTCGGCGAGTTCCTGTTTGCGACAGTCCGGCGGCGGCGGAGCGGTACGTCGAGTGTACGGATGACGAAGCGGGACTCGAGTAGTCCCCTTTTCTTGCTTTCTTTCTTTACTATTTTGTTTAGACAAAATGCATGTATTTGTCGGGAACAAATTTTGATTTGAAATGTATTTGCAAAAAGGCGCAGTGGGGCGGAACATGCCATATTTATTACGTGATCACCTTCGGTTATTTTCGGCAAATAAGCAAATAGGTTAATCAAAAATAAATAAAAGGAGAAATGCATTAAAAATTGAACGGGTCAAAAATTAAGCATGTATGCACTAATTTTTAATTATTTGCATTTGTTGCACGAGCCGGGCGGAAGGGATATTGACATTGGTTAAATGAAATCGGGCGAGCACGCGAGATTTCATAAGAGTGAACGAGGGCATGGTTTGGAAATGTTTCCAACTTTTAAAGCGGTAGTTTGCTGCGAGTTGACAAGTCAGCTGCGAGGGAATCCGGCCAGGACTTGAAATGAATTTCCGATTCTTTAAATTGCGGTTTCGGCTTTGCAATTTGTAAGAAGCTAGCATTGCTTTTGCTCATTACAGTGAGTTCTTTTCCATTTCTTTAAGGTTTTCTTCACCTTCGACATGGCTCCCTTTTCCCAAGTTATCGTCTCGGATGCAAGAGCGATATTTGGACAACTTTCGGTCGTGGGTACGGAACCACGAGGCGAGAACAAAAAGGTTTTCGAAGGCATTACGGGATTAAATCTGTTTGGGCTTTGAAGGAGCTCATGCAGATTGGGATCTTTTGAGAGCCGCGTCTCGGTTACAGGACGTAAGGAGGAATGTGTACGGCTTTTCGTACAACGAAGTCACTCCTACGTTTGAAGATTTAGGGCCGTGCAGGAGGACTGAGGCGGAACAGCTAGTTCTTCCGTATCTTTGGTGGCATGGCCACCGTTGAGAAGCTAGTGTCCTTGTTGGGTATCTCATTTGGAGAAGCATACGGGATGCTTGTCTGAGGATCTGGATTACGTTGACATTTGGGGCTGCCCGAAAAGATTTGCCGGAGGCGAGGAGCGTCTTTGCGTGGGGCGCGTTTGCTGCGTGCGTGATTGCTACTCTGTTCACATTCACGTCTGCAGGTGTGTGCCATCACGGTGTCTTGGACTGGTGAGCGGTGCCGGAGTGGAGGAGACATCGTGCCATTGGTCTTGGGCGAGACGTTCTGGGCATAGGCCGGATGGCGGCCGTGGCCGATACATGTGGGGAGGGAGTCCCGCTATGCGACCGTATGTGGTTGAGGAGAGGCTGCGAGATGATGCTGAGGTGCCAATGTCTGTGACGCTTGGTCTTTCTCGCGGCGTCCTACGGTGATAGGGGTAATCGAGTGGCTGGAGCTCTGGATGGCCGGACTTTGCACGCATCACTTGCGATGGTGGGTTCCCCATTGGAGATTCTGAGACTTGTAGGACCGCTCGGGAGGGTGCATTGATCGTCGAGTGCCGGGGCTGTCTCGAACGTCTTTCTATATTCCATCATTGGTTACTGCGGCGATGCAGGCTGGAAGCGAGTGCCAGTGGCCCGATCGAGTTATCTTGCTACCTTTGAGGTGGGATCTCTGCGGATGGAGGATCCTTCGACGCTATTGCTGGTCACCCGGTGGTGGCAATACACGTCCTTTCTGCCGGGGTTCTCTTTCACCGGAGGAGAGAGGAGCCTTTGATACATCGCGCTTGATATCTAGGGTGAGTACGAAGAGTGTATGGGGGAGACACAGATGGCTATCTTGTGGAGACGGAGTGGTGTTGGGTGCTTGATCACACAGACGGCTCGACATTGAGGAGGACGAGAGCGAGGGCTAACCACAGGAATCGTCTTGGCGATGCCATGGCCGATTATGTGGCAAGTGCTTGATCGGGAGGCCAATCAAAGCCTTTGCGATGATGGCTCGAAGCGAGGCGGCTCGAGACGAGCTAGAGAAAGGGCTGTATTGGCGGCCACGGGATTGACGGAGGCGTCGGGAAGAGTCCACGAGCCGGGTAGAAGGCCTAGGAATATTTCTGCGAAGGTGAAGAACACTCGCCGGGGAAAAGGGAAGGGGAAGAAGGATGAAGGACCTAGTACGGGAAACTAGGTTGACCTTCTTTGTCCAGTATCCATCCATTGTCATTGCGAGACACATTAATTGATTAATGTTTTATTGTAGTTTTGCTAGCGTGTAGCGAGTCAAGAGTTGGCCGTGCTTGAACTCATCAAAGAATGTTTTAACCGTTATGAATTTGTAGGTTAAATGAAAAGAGTTTTTGAAACACAAGCAATTGATGCTTATTGTATTTTTTTGTTTTTAGACCGAACCAATGATGGTGCCTACGTTCCCCTTTTACAATTGGACTAAGGGGCTCGAGGTCACCGTAGTTCGACACTTTAGGTGAATTTGAGAAAAACAAAGACAAAAGAAGTGCGACCACTGTTTTTACTGGATCATTAGCGGGAATGTATCCGGTTGGGTATTACTCTTTTAGCACTTTAATTTGCGAGGGACGGTGTATGGGGAAGGTGAGTTGACTCGTGCTCTTCCTCAAACGAGGTATTTGCGGAGCTTGCTTCTGTTCACGGGGTTAACGAAAGGGTTTCCGTCCAAGTACGCTAGCTTCATGGCTCCTCGGAGAAGATTCTTTGTACCACGAACGGTCCTATCCGGGTAGGCTCCCACTTTCCGAGGATTGGTGCGTAGGAGGCTTTTCCTTTAGCACCAAGTCACCTTCTCGATGTCTCGGATCTTGACTTTCTTGTCGAATGCTCGTGCCATTACGCTCTGGTAGGCTCGAGTGTGTTCCATGGCTTTCAATCTGCGCTCGTCGAGTAGAGCAAGTTCGTCGTGACGGCTCTGTAGCCATTCGACTTCATTGATCCCGTTTTCCAAGAGGACTCGGAGGGATGGAATTTCCAATTCCACGGATAACATTGCTTCCATTCCGTAGGTAAGTGCGAACGGAGTCTCCCCTGTGGCGGTTACGGCGATGTTCGGTATCCCCGAGAGGGCTAGATGTAGCTTTTCGGGCCGGTCAGACCTGCGAGTGGTCATCTTTACGATTATCATGGCGAGAGTCTTGTTGGGCGCCTCTCTTGCACCATTGGTTTGTGGTACGTAAGGAAGACTGTGACGTGTGACTACGGGTCGGTCGGTAGTTGGTCACAATTTCCTTGAAGTGAGTCCCATTGTCGGATATGATCTCGTTGGGCACTCCGTATCGGCACATGATGTTCTCTCGGATGAACTCGGCCACCTTCCTAGAATTCGGTACCTTGTACGATCGGCTTCTACCCATTTGGTGAAGTAGTCATTGCGACTAAAATGAACTCGTGACCATTGCTCCTGGAGGAGTGATCTTGCCGATGACGTCGATTCCCCATGTGGCGAAAGGCCGTGGCGTAGTCATGCGGTAGAGTTCGTGAGGAGGATGTGATTGAGGTTGGAAAACCGTTGACATTTATCGCGGCTTCGGACGAAGCTGGATGCGATCTGTTTCCATTGATATCCAATAGTATCCCATACGGAGAATGATACGTGTCAATGCTCGGGCGTTCATGTGCGGACCGCGGGTTCCGTTGTGAACTTCGTTCATTAGCTCGGCGGCTTTTCTTTGTTTACACACCGAAGGAGTGGTCCTTGAGTGGCGCTTCTTGTACAACATACCCCCGAGAATGACGAAATGGGATGCCGGGCGTTTTAATGCCATCATGTTTTTGGCTTTGATCCCTTCTTTGTATTTTCCATCTTCATTTGTGAAGGAAGCTTCTCCGCTTTGGAAGTCTTGGTAAATTTGATTGTACCGGGGTTCGTCGATCGTTTCTTTTTCTTTTCGATCTCACGGCAATAGGCGGGTGTTTCCCGTCTGCCTATTACGAGGGTTTTCTTGCTTTCCCTTCGGGAATTTCGACAAGAGGCGAGGTTGCCGGGCGATGCGAGCGGTTCTGTCTCTTGGCAAATAGTGAAAAGAGATGTCCTTGAGCTGAGCAATGAGCTCCTCCATGTACGCGTGGTACTTCGAAGGCGAGAATCTACCGTCTTCCATTTGTTGGATACTTGATTGATGATCAATGCTTTGAGTCTCCATATACATCCGGCTCTAAGATGTTGCGCTCGAGGCGGCTTCCAAACCTGCCTGCACGAGGCTTCGTATTACAGCTGCATTGTTGGTTGCTTCAAAATTCGACTTGATGGCTATGGGAGTATGCTCGTCCTTGGGATCGACAAGGAGCATTCCAATGCCATTCCCCTTCTTGTTGGCTGCCCCATCGAAGAAGAGTTGCCGGCGGTTTGCGCTGTCAAGTGAAAAGATTCCGTCGTCAGGAAATTGCGGATCGGGACCCTTAGGTTCCTTTGCTCGGGAAGTCGGCAAGGCGATCTGCCATTACTACGCCCTTTGTTGATTTTCGACCATGTACTTGATGTCGAACTCGGCCCGGGAAGAATGACCACTTGGCTAGCCGCATTGACGAGGGATGGCTTGTCAAAGAGATATCGGACGGGAGTCCACTTTGGAGACCCGGGAGCAGAATGCGGCTGCATGTAGTGTTTCGGTTTCCCGACTACCCATACAAGGCGGTACAAGTTTTCTCACGATCTTTGAGTTGAGTTCACTTCCTTGAAGCTTTCGGCTTACGAAGTAGATTGCATGCTCAACCTTGGAATCTTTGTTCTTGTGCCGGCATTGCTCAGATAGATGTGTACATTCTTGTCGGATACGGGAGTAGTGGCTTGTCTTCATGTGGCGGAGCACGGGGTGGGGGATTAACCAAGTAGGTCTTGATCTTCTCGAAAGCTGTTTGGCACTCGGAGTCCCATTTGATGTCGGCATTCTTTTTCATCGGTTTGAACATGGGCTCGCGAGAAGATGTCAAGCGGTTGATGAAGCGGTGATGTCTTGAAGTCTTCCCATGAAGCTCTTCACTTACGTCGGGGTTTGAGGCGGCTTCATGTCGATGATGGCCTTGATTTTCTGGGATCGGCTTCGATACCTCTTTACGTAACCATGTACCCCGAGTACCTTGCCGCGCTTGGCCTTAGAAGGTGCACTTTGCGGGTTGAACCTCATGGAGTGTTTTACGAGTACATTGAAGAACTTCCTCGGAATCTGTCATGTCTTTGCATGTCGATCCCTTGGAGTGGATGATCATGTCGTCGACATATACTTGATTTCTTTGTGAATCATGTCATGGAAGAGAGCACATTGCGGCCGTGTAAGTAGCCCCGGCGTTCTTTAGACCGAACGGCATGGCCAGGTGTAACAGTATGTCCCCATGGAGTGGTGAAGCGATCTTGGCACGATCCTCCTCGGACATCTTGATGCGGTTGTATCCGGCAAACCCGTCCACGAAGGACTTTACTTCGAAATTTGCCGTGGTGTCGACCGGCATGTCGATGTTAGGCGGTGGGAAATCATCTTTAGGGCTGGCCTTGTTGAGATCCAGGAAATCCACGCGACATCGACCTTTCCGTTGGCCTTGGTGACCGTCACGATGTTGGAGAGCCAAGTCGGGTACTCAATCACTACTGATGAAACCAACTCGGAGCATTTTCTCAATTTCTTCTTTAACTTGCAAGGACCACTCTGGCTTGATCTTGCGCGGCTTACATTTGACGAGGCTTGGATTCGGGATCGAGGGGAATTATGCTCCACGATTGAGGGATCGAGTCTGGCATGTCTGATATGACCGAGCGAACACGTCAACATACTCCCGGAGGAGGCTTATCGGGGCTTCCTTTTACGCATCGGCGAAGAAAGCTGCCCACTTGTGTTTCTTTAGGCTCTTGCGCTGACCCCGGAGTTCACTTTGGTCATAACCTCTTCGGCGGCTTGGGCCGGTTGTCCTCTTGGTCAACTACACGCTCGAGAACTTCTCTAATGTATTGTTCGTTTAATGTATGCTTCTTTATCAATTGAATTATTAACGTCTTTTAAGTTGTTTGTTAACTTATCGGTTGTTAAAGTGGCAATGAGAGGATACTCAGAAAGGTCGAGACTTTTCATTACACAAGAACGGGAATACATGATTGGCTACAACATTATAGTCCTCAGGCGTAAGGCCGTTGGATGACTCGGAAGGGCTGGACTCGACGGAGGCGGCTCGAAGGGTTTGAGACCGGGTTTAGGGAGATGTGGGTGCGGGCCCGGCTTGTCTTCCAATGCACTGGCTTGCCCTTGGTCAGGTGAAAGTTACCCAATTCTTCGGTGGCATTCTTTGGATGCTTGAGGAGGGTGCGGGGATCGAGAGGCTTGGCTCCTGCTTTGTCCCTATCATGGCGATCATCTTGTTGTCGGAGCCCCGGTCGATCAAGTTGGGCAACTCCATGACTTCTTCAAGCAGACTACGTAGACTGGTCCATTGAGAGCGTCTTCTATGAATTACGGTTCCTTACGCTTTGGATTTCTTGTCTCGAATGTGGCCTCGGCGGCTGATCCGAACAACTTGTTTCCCATGGAGAGTACCTTGAGTTGCTCCTCCAAGTGCAGGATTCCCTTGAATGTGTACTCATCTTTGGACCGTGGTGGCGGTTGGTCCAGGTAGAGGCTGTGATGTCGAGGAACGCTCCCCTTATCGGATTAGCTTTGAGTCCTGCTGAAACGCTTGAGGTCCGTGCTAGGCTGTTCCATTCTTTACGTAGTCTTGGTGTTGACTATTCCTGCTTCTTTCTCATCTTCATCGGTTCCCTTTGTCGGTCCCATCAGTTCAGCTGTCGGTTCATTTGTCGGTCCCCTCGGTTCTGATGTCGGTTCCACTTGTCGGTCCCCTCGGTTCTGCGTCGGTTCCCTTGGTGAAGTAATGAGCGAGGTCAAAGCATGTAAGGTCGGAGGTTGGGTGTGCCGTCGGAGGTTCCCCTTTTGCGGGCTTCTTTGCCTTGGTGCGGGCGAGCCTTTTGTCTTCCTTGATGTCGGCCGGTGTTGGCACGTAGCGAAGCCCACTGGACCGTGGTGTGGTCCTTGACTTCAATAACTTGGTGCTGGCCTTGCGGCCTTTTGCCGAGCCCGATCTGGGATGAAGTTCATGAGTTTCATCATCCTCATGGCGGGAGGAATACGATCGTGAGACAGTGGAAGGTCCACGTTGCATATTTGGATCTTGGAGGTCTCGAGTGAATCCGATTAATGGCATGTCATCATTATGCTTGATTTCCAATCTTGGAATGTCGTTGGTCTTTGGTCCCCTCGGTGGTGACAACGTCGCCGTAGGCGTGGTTAGCTCGTTGCCTTGCATGAACTTGAGGCCTTGGTGAAGGGTGGATGCCACGCCATTGATTTGATGCGACGGGGACGCCCAGGGATGGGCTGTGAAAGTGATTGGAATGTCGACACTTGGAATTCGGTGGGGATCACCGCTTGCGAACCGAGATGTTAAGAGTAGCAACCAGGAAGCATGTACGGGAAGTAGAGTCATAGGCCTTGACGGTGTGGTGAAGGCTTAAGATGCGTGGGCTTGATGTCAAGCGAGTCCATCATCTTGGCGGGCAAGACATTCATTCGGAACCTCAGTCTACCAACACGCGGGGAAGGCGACGCTCGTCAGTTTGGTTTGTGATGTAGAGCGGCTCATTGTGATCGGCCCCAAATTTTGGAAGGTCCAAATGCGTGAAGGTGATAATGTTGCCATAGTGGATGTTACCAATCATCGAATGACTTCATGCGGGGTTGCGTCCACGGGGACCATGGTACGGGCCGAGGCTTTCCTCTAGCTTGAGCTTGTGAGGATAAGAGGAGGTGGCGAGAGACCAAGGGAAATGTTCGCACGAGTACGCTTGGTGAGTGAGGATCGGGTCCTCTTTCAAGGAACTTGTGTCTTCGAGTGGCCGGATTGCAATTCGGCTCCGTCGGCTTTGGTGGCCTTAGGTGGTAATGCATGGATTTGACCCGATCGGGTTAGAACGGACGACATCGGGTTTGGTCCCTTACGAGCAGTGCTACTGAGTTGAGCCATAGTTAGAGGAGGATTCCTCGTAGCATAGGGCCATATGTCTTCCCTCAACTCATTGATTGTGGATGAATTCCGGGAGCTTCGGCGGCTTGACGGATTACGTCCCGGGATGCGGCTTAGGTGCCTCTGCGGGGAGGTAGCCTACGGTTTGACGTAGATTGTTCGAATGTCGGTGCACAACAGTGATTGCACAGGCGGGCGTGCGTTGCGACCCTCCGGGGAGGTTGGAGAGTTCTCGGCTCAAGCGAGCGGTCTCCTTGATCTCTTCACGGTATATCGCGTTCCTTTCCTTCTTCTTGAGCATACTCGGGCGATGCAGGTTGGAGTGCAGCGATACTCGTGGTTGGCTAGTTTTCCTCCACTCTGGGCCCCGGATCAACCTTCTTGCGGCGGAGCTGCGTCGAGAGTTAATGCTGCGTTTCTTCCCATGTGAGAATAGCCGGTGCTTCTTTGAGCTGCGTGCGGCGGTCTAGGTAAACCTCCATCGGGGAGAGTTTTCTTCTACGCTTTATGCGAGTGGCGGGTATGTCGGAAGGTGAGTATACGGCTTCCCGAACATCGGCCCATGTGGTAGTTCTTTGTCCCAGTTGATCGTTTACGTAAATGAAGTACGTAGGCGTGGAATTTCCACTGAGTAGTTGCTCGAGGCGAATTTCCATCCTCCTCCTGTTTTTAAATAGACCTTCCTCCACTGAGTTGGCCTTTCAATTTGAGTGCGGTAATAATCCGTTCCCATCCTCCCGAGGACCCTTGGGAGTCCGGTTTTGTTGACTTCATGCCCGGCTTGGAAGAGAATGGTTTCATCGTCTTCATCGTCGCTTTCACGAGAGAACTTGCTTTCCTCGGGAAGGTAAGCGGCGGATTCGTTACTGGTGTCGTTCCATCTCCTAGGTCATCGGGACCGTTGACCACCCTTGCACGCGAGAGGGGTTGGATGAGAGCAGACGGTAGTCAGGAAGTTGCCGTGGGCAAAACTCTTGAGGTCGAGCGGTGCAGAGTGGCCTCTAGCTTTACATGCAGAAGGCACTGTGACACTTTAAGGGCTTGGTCCTGTAGGTCTTTCGAGCTTGGTCTTCGTCCCAAAGACGACTTTCTTGAGCGGCTAGTTCCATGAGAGCTTTCCTTGCGAGACCTAGGCGGTCTCCGTAGGTGCGCATCGTCGCTAGTGTCGAGACCGTGATTACATTCAAATCGCCGAATGGCGGGAACACTTGGATTACATTGACGAAGGAAGTCGGGCCAGGACATTCCATGCGTCCTTCCTTAATCTCGATCACCAAGAAGTTTGCCCATATACGCTTGATTGACCCAGGGGGTATTGAATTACTGCAATGTTGACGGTCTCGTGATCTCGCTCGATCGCCAAGTCTATCAAAGCTAGCGATCGATTGGCGGGATGTCGAATCGGGGCCGTGACGGTGGGAGTAGAATCGAGCGAAGCATGTTGATGCTTGAGGTGGTCATTTCTGTGTCGGAAGGCGGCTACGCCTTGCGGGGAAGACTTTCCACGAGATGTTTTCGGGGTGGGCTGTGGAAGCGTTCCCGAGGTTGATCGACTTGTAGCGGGGTGAGGAGCTTGGTCTCCTTTCTTTGTTGCCCTTGGCCTTGGCGGCGCTTGAGGGTATAAGCTTGGCCGACGGCACGGGCCGGTTGCAGCCAGGGCTGGTACTCGGAAGTAGTGATGAGCTCACGAGCTCGCTTGGCCGGTGCCTCGTTTACCATGAGCGGGCGGTCATCGAGGGTGACCTTGGTGTTGCGAGAATCGATAACAAGGACGGGATCCTTGGCTTCATCGGGATACACAGGAATAGATGATATTGACGAAGTCGTCGTCCTTCACTTGATCGAGAGGATTCCTCGTTGCGTGAATCACGTGCTTCCAATTATCGAGATAGGCATGCATGCTTGGACGTTGAGCTTGACAATTTCCATGGTATTGGAACCTTGGTCGTAAGTGACACGATCGGAAGGAGTTCCGTCCTCAAAGCGAGCATGTGAATGCGGAGGTGCGCTTGCGGAGTGCCGCGTCCTCGACTCCGGAGAGTCCAGATTCATCGTCATCGATCGCTCAATCCAGTGTAGGGACGTATTGCGTCGAGGTTGCGTTCTTTGGAGCGGCTAGGAAAACATCATGCTCTTCGTTGGAGAAGAGGGTGCGGCGGGTAGTTCCTCGTGGAGGACGTCCCATACAACTTCCATGCATTCATCACGAGAATGACGGTGTTTGTTGACCTTTATCACAAAAACCTCTTCGCACAGGCGGGGCCGAGAGAGTTGGTTTGGAGAATGCTTGACGAATCTCCGATTGGAGGCAGGGGTTTATGTGCCGTATCATGGCGATATTCGGCGTTTCCTTCCAATCTGCCTCCAAGTGTTGGAAACGACAGTTGAACTTGATGTATCGGGCGCCGAGTGCACTTTGCTCGAGTACGTTTACATAGTTAGCATCTCGGACTACGAGGGATTACGATGAGATTTGCCCGGTAGTCCCTTGGTTGATTCGAAGGAGGTAACCCGGTGCACGAGTGCGGACACGCTTGGCTCTTGTCTCGGCTTCGTTTCCTATGAGGAAGCTGTCCCCTCGGATGACTTCGAGGTCTCCTGTCGGTTAATGAACTTGGCCTTGATGGAGAGTGGAAGCTATGGCTTTCATGTGGTGTAGCAGGCGTCCCAAAAGAGGCTGTGAACTCGGATGGAATGTCCATCACGTGGAATTTCTTTGGCACCATTTGGGTTTCGAACCAAAGTTCGAGTCACTTGTCCCCGAGGATGGGACGAGACGAGTTGTCGTAGGCCTTGATAGTCAGTAGACGGTATCAAATGGCTTTCATGGATGCGGAGAGCTCGCATCATCTTTGAGAGGGAGGACATTAACGGCTGACCCGTTATCTACCAATACTCAGGGAGTGATATGGTGTTGAGTTTGAGAGTGATGTACGAGCTTCGTTGTGCCCGAGGCGTCTCTCGGTAAGTCTTCATCACGAACGTGATCATCTTTGCCATATAGGCGGGAGTCGTAGATCTCGTCTCTATCCGTAGAAGGAGAGTCATCCGGCCATCCGTTTCTGTCTTCCTCTTGCGAGGTAAAGCCTTTCTTTGGAACCTCGGGAGTATGTTGAGGCTGCTGTGGCGGTTGCCGCCCTTAGTTAGCACATTGATCGAGTGCGATTGCCAAGGCGACCTTGGTCTTCCTTTAGTCCGGGCTCGGAAGGCTGGACAAGTTGAATCTTGGGCGATCCGCGGAGGTTAGGCTTCGGCGCGATAAGACTACCAAGATGCGAGGTATTCCGGTGTTCCAGTCTGAGATTACGGTTTAATTTGGGCTTTTCGGCTTTCCCACCTGTCTGCTCTAGAGCTGCATGGCTGGAGGCAAGAGGGTAGGCTGGAGTACGGTGCGTAGTAGTCGAACCTCCGGAGGGTTTCTCCCAGTGTACCTACGCTGGTATCTCCCGGCTTCGTATCTTTCTCTCGATTCTTTGTTGAGAGGATTTCTTCTTGTTTTCTCGGAGGATTGCTCGGACGGTTTCTCGAGACTCGTACTCCCGGGCGGGCGGAGCGATCCACAAACATCGTAGGCGATGTGGACATTAGAGGAGGATCCAGTGAAAGAGGCGGGCGGTTACTGTGGCACTCTTCTTGGGCACCCGCTCAATGGAATTCACTTGTTATTGTTCGGAAAGGGATTCCCGGCTTGTATTGGGCCACGGGGGCGCTCTAACTTGCCTTCTTCTATCAAGTTACGGATTTCGTATCGTAACCCCAAACGGTTGTCGGTGGTATGGCCGTGATGCGATGGAAGGCGCGATATTTGCTCTTGTCCGCATTGGCTACGGGAACTTTGGGTTTGTAATTGGCCACGGGCTTAAGGAGACCCTCCTTGATTAACCCTTCCGGCATCTTGCTTAGTGGCATGTCCAACTTGTCGAAGTGTACGGCCAGTACATACAGTAGAATTGTTGCTTTGTGGGGCCCAGGTTTTACATTTACCCATTGTCCACGATGGACGTAGTTGACGGACGTATCTTTCCCTTGCAGGGGCCGGTGCGGGGATTGAATGCGGTGTTGAGCGGTATACGTATGGGCTGTGCGGTAGCCAACTTTTCCTTGAGATCCTTCTCGAGCTGTGAGCCGGCATTGACCATGGCCGGAGATGCAGGAAGAAATTGTGGCCCGATGAGAGTTCGATGGACGGTCTCAAGCAAGACTTGAAGATCCGCATCTGTTCGTCTTTGGAGAGTGGCTCCATGATTTCGGAGAGTTTCCGGCTCCATCTCTTGTAGAATTCCCCAACACTTTCATCCGCTTTACGCTCGGTGGTGATTAAGTCCTCGCGACTTGTTTCCCACTCTAAGTTGGATGCATGCCGTTCCGGGAAGATATTACTTGATCTGTTCCCAGTGTGGCGATCCGCGAGCTTGACCCTCGAAACCATCGTAGCAGTGAACTTTTGAGCGTATCTTTGGAAGTGGTCGGCCATTTCTTGGAGGGTTGCTCCTTTTGCTCTCATGCCGAGAACGTAAGTGTCGACGTGCGTTTGAGGACATTCGGTTCCATCGAATCGGTCCATCTCAGGCATTCGAACTTGGCGGAGAGGCGTGACCATTCCGGATCGGTGGATTTGAGCGTTTCTGCTTTGGCTGCTCATGGTGGCTTTCGGGTCTTTCATACGCTCGACCATCCGAGGCTAAGGTTGGGTCCGGTGGTGGGTTTGTGAGGCTCGGCGCCGGGTGCTACCACGTGAGCGGTAGTGATTGGAGGTGGAAGGCTTGGTATATGAGAATATACGGGAGCCTTTTACGCGTGTATCGGGGTTTGTCCCCGGTGTTTAGAGATTCGTGTATAGGCAGGGACGAACCGGGAGGGTATTGAGGGATATTGGCATCTGAGATGGTCAGCGGTGCGGCTGGTGATATTGAGTGATGGGTGTAGCAGGGGTGACCAAAATTGACGGGGTTGCCACGAGAGGTGGCAACATGGAGCCTAGGTCATTTGTTTCCTTGGTTGGAAGGCATCCCGTAAGTTGGCGGGGGAGGAACTGATTGAAGGTTTGGTGAAGCTGGTTTCGGGGAATCGTCATCCTCGACCGGGACAAAGTACCGTCGGCGGGGATAGGTTTGCTATACCACGCTCATTCGAAGGCTGTACCACGAAATTCTGGCGATCTTCTTTTACGCACTCTTGTGAACCTCACAAGCTTGGGATGGCTTCTTCCAATGTCATATACATTACCGGTGGCGGGGTCCTTCCCGTCACGATTTCTCGGTGAGCTAGACATGTCGGAAATTCTGGTGAGAGCGAGGGAACCGAAGAAGCTGTCGAGCTGCCGTTACGTGATCTGGCAAGGCGGCGGCCGGAAATACGAACCACTTTACGCTCGGCTGCGAGGAACGAAAGGAAGGGTTTAGGCCGGAAAAGGGTATTTGGCTCAAGGTTTTCGGGCTTGTGCAATGTGCGATTACCGATTAAAGTTTACTTAAAGCGCGTTTTCTCGAGTCCTAATTGGTTGGAAAAGAGCGTGTCTTCTTTTCGCAACTAATCCTAGAGCTCTAATCGGTGGATCTCGTCACTACGCTTATAAGCCCCTCGTTTCCATTGTAGATCATCTTTCTCGGGACGGACTATCCCGGCGAGGTGCGATAAGGCAAGCGAGTTCCACCGACAAAGGAAAAAGTGAACTTAAGGCTAGGCGATCACGCAAACTTTCGACGTGTGCGGCGTACGGGCCACGGTCGAGGTCAACGTCCTTAAGTTAAGGCGGGAGTCGTGCCAAAATTTGGGCATGACCTCTCTGACTCGCTTGTGCGAGAGACCTTTAGCTTTTAGCGTTGGCCAAGTTGTGGGCGGCACGGTACACATGGCGAGGTTTGGTGACACGGCGTCACATTGAACCTTCGGGTATATTTTTCGGCAGAGCTCCGCGTCAAAGTCAAGGCTGAAAAGCTCAAGACTTCGGGTCGGGAACGACCTTTGGTCTAAAACTCTCGAGCTTGACTCGGAGCGGGGCCGGCGTGAAAAACATACACCTAGGCTTTATGACACGAGCTAAGCCAAAAACCAACCGGGGTCTTGGACAAAGTGTGACACAAAGAGTGCATGGCTTACACGGGCTAGGATGGGATGTTTGGGACGACCCGTGCGCCCGAAAGGTGTACTGGCGGACCAATCGGAGTGCAAGCGATAAGGCCATCCCGGGTTAGGGGTTGTAGTGTGCGGTGTACGGCGGCAAGTGCACGTGAAGTGCGGTGTTCCGAGGCGGCAAGTGCGCGTAGTGTGCGGTCACTAAAATTCTTTTACGAGTAAAACGAGAGATTTTTCGAATGTGTCTTAAAGAATTTATGATGCACGGTTCAAAGAACGGACATTAAAATCAAACATGAATGGGGATGCACAAACATGGTAAGATTTTGAAAAGTTGACAATGTAATGCCTTTTGAAAAAAAAAACCGTTCGAGGTTTAAAGGAACTCACACACACGAAAACGAGGAAGGGTAAATGAAAGTTTGACCCACGGAAGGCTTTTTAGAAAACATCGGCAGTTTTGAAAAAAGTATCTTTTCCCCAGCGGAGTCGCCAACTGAAATTACCCGATCTTTTTCGCGCGCGGGGCGGCGGAAAAGGCGGTTGTCTTTCGCGGGGGGTTGGTGTCTGAGACCTCGCTTCACGGGAAGGAGCAGAATGAGGAGTCGCCACGCGGTTTTTGTATTCTGAGCCCAAACGTTGAGAAACGGCTTTTGTGAAAAGGTGTCGTTTTTATTGGTAGCAAAAACTTAGGAAAAGGCTTTTTGAAAACGGGGATCATTTTTATTGGCAGCAAAAACGAGTAAAAAGCTTTTGTACCAGAGATTGTTAGGTTCGGAGGTCAAGTTACGTTTCGGGTAGAGTATGACGAGATCGCCCGAAACGCCTCGCATGACGAGTCTTTCTACCTTTCTCGAAATCGTGTGTGTGTGTGTGTGTGTTTTGAAATGGGGGCTTGAATGACAAGCTTAATCTTGGTTTGAATGACAAACGTTGATTAGGTGACTTTGTTTGAAAAGACGAGCGTTTGAATGACAAACGTCGGTTTTGAGTTGAAATGAGCGTTTGCGTGGCAAACGTCGACTTTGAGTTTGAAATGAGCGTTTGCGTGGCAAACGTCGACTTTGAGTTTGAAATGAGCGTTTGCGTGGCAAACGTCGACTTTGAGTTTGAAATGAGCGTTTGCGTGGCAAACGTCGACTTTGAGTTTGAAATGAGCGTTTGCGTGGCAAACGTCGATTTTGAGCCATACGAGTCATTGTTAACGATTTTTACGGGAAAAAGCGTATTAAATGATTTTAAGTATCAAATGGCGGCTTTGACTTTGAGTTTGAAGATGAGCATTCGGAGGCCGAACGTCATTTCGCGCGTTTTGAAAGAGAGTTCGACGGACGAACTCCGGTTTTGAACCGGGCATTACATTGTTAACGATTTTTACGGGAAAAATGCGTATTAAATGATATGCGATCAACGAATCGGGTTGCGACTCGGACTTTTGAAAAGTAAATACTATCACAATCCAAACGGATCGGACTTGTAAATGACAGTATTTAAAGCGGTGTCAACGGAATCAAACGATCCGGATTCGTAAATGACGATCAACGAGGCCAAACGGCTCGGAATTGTAAATGACGATCAACGAGGCCAAACGGCTCGGAATTGTAAATGACGATCAACGAGGCCAAACGGCTCGGAATTGTAAATGACATGAAAGTAAACGGAACGGGGTCGGAACGCCGTTTTAACCGTGATTACTTCTCTTACGGAAGAGAAGAGGATCGAGGGCTAAAACGTATCGGACCCGTTAGACGGAGCGTCTACATTTTGATAACGACGTTCGAAACGGTTATAGCGGCGGCGCGTAAGCCGAGGCAGAACGGAAGATTCGAGAGAGGGAGTTATACCTATGGCTAGGGTCGACTCCTTTGGCTCGGAAGGTGTGTACGGGACACGGAAAGTGATTCGAAAGGTTGTTTCGAAGTTATAGGGTGCGTATTTGATCGAAATACGAAGGTTTCACGTGAATCGAGACAAAACGGGAGCTCGGGAAGGGGTGAAAACCGGTTTGGACCGTGGGGTGGTGATTTTTGGTATGAAATCCATCCTCCTTTGCCTTTGATGACAACTTCTATTTATAGGGTGAAAATTGCGGTAGGAGTCCGGGGACTTGGACTGAATTCGGGGTTTTGGGAATTTTGGAAATGCTGGGGACTTCTTGGCAATTTCGGGAAAAGTGCACGGTGAGTCCGGGGACTTGGCTTGCAAACCCGGGGGCATTTTGGTCTTTTACCTCTGAAATTGATTGAAGGGTGATGTGTGGCGGTGGCATGGCTGCCACGTGCCCCTCTGAGTCACCGGCCATGTGGGATTTTGTCCCCGGTCCGGTTTTGTCCGTTTTTAAAATAACGGTCAGGAAATGTCAAACGCCCGGAAAGTGCCGGAAAATGCGTTTTTCGGGGAAAGCCATACTTTTACGTGAGATGTCACGTGCTAAGTACGGTTCGACGTCGGGATGCACGGGCGGTCCGGACGTCTCGTTGGCACAGCAACGGGGAGTTTAACGAGTTCCGGTTAACCTGGAGCGGGCCAGTTAACGGATTTCGGTTAACTTTCTGACGGATTTGGACGATCCGGATTTGGGTACTTACAAGATTCTAAGAGGAGGAGGATGTACAGAAGGGTCAAGATGTATATGAGGATCAATTGGATAAGAAGGATTATATTGATCACAAGGGTGAACAGGAGAAGAATGAGCAGGGGAAGAATGGAAAGTAGAACGGGAATTAGAATTATGAACATGCTGATTAGGAACTGTAGAGGAAGGAGAAAGTGATTCATGAGAAGGAGAAGGAGAAATAGGTGGAATTGTTTGAGGATAGGTAGTAGGTGGTTCAGGATTAGGATAAAGTAAAGGGGAAGAACATGGTGTAGGAGAATGATGATAAGGGAAAATGTGTTCATGGAACACAACATGTCTGCTCACAAAAATTTGCTTGGTTTGCAAATTATAGAGCTTATAACCCGTTTGACTGAAAGGATAGCCTAAGTGAATAGCGTTAATTGCTCTAGGTGCAAATTTGTTTGAGGAGTGAGTAGAAGCATAACATAAATGCCCAAAAGCCCTGAGGTGATCATAAGAAGGAGTTTTGATTGTATAGCATGTGGGAAGGAATGTTGAACTTTATGGCACTATGGGAAGGAGGTTTATCAAGTGTGTAGCAGCCAAAGGACAATGACCCCAAAAGGAAATTGGGAGGCCAGACTGAAATCTAAGAGCTCTAGAAATATTCTGATGTTGCTAGGAATTTCCTCAAGCAGCAACACGATCGTTGTAGTCCAATCGTGATAGCTCTGACTCCTTCTTCTCGCCTGCACACAAGCAAACGTGACTAGACCGGGGGCGGCTCCGGCGTAAGCCCCTCCGGCCTGAGGATAAGCAACTGTCTAGGCAAAGAAAATCTGAACAATGGAAAGGTGTTTTGTGGGTGTATGTGAACGTACCTGAAAGGGATGATGACCCCTCATATATATACCCCTTCCCTCGTGCCATGCACATGCTAACCTCATGTTCCATGCCTCATTCCACGTGTCCTCACTTCATTGGTCCATAATGAGAATAAACTCCAAGCATGTGATCACTTTTCCCAAAGTTAACCGTTTAATGGGCCCCACTTCATAGATATTTATATGCCGCCTCTTAAGGGTCGCTCCCCCTAGAATCTGTCTCTCGCCGGATACGGGCAACTGAGGGTCGTGTCGTCTCACCCTAATATCTCGCCTCTCATTTCACATTATTGTCTCGCCGGCTTGCCTCATTATCTCGCCGTTCATCAACTAATATCTCGTATGTATTATCTTGGGCTTTCCCTTTCATGGAATGTATCGGGATATCTTTTGACATAATTTCCTGCGAACCACATCTGGGCTACCTTTATCAATATCTTCTTCTTGGGCCTTTACCCGCTTTGGGCCTACTTGATCATTTCCCGCTTATAGACTTGGCCCAGGCCTAATCATTATTTTTGGACAGCATCAGAAGCCCCTAAGTTTGAGGCGAGATTCATTTATGGTCTCGCCGAAAACTTGATGTTCACTGTCTCGCTATTCCGCGACATATAATTCCTTCTCCAAGAAGCTAGATCGTTAGTGACCCCTGTCCATACACGTGTCACCTTCCTGATGCGCCCTCAAAATTCAATGTGCCGTCATTTGGGAATCGTGCCAAATTATGAGGGGGAAATTTAAAATTTTAATCTCAACCGTCACATCAATCAATTCGTCCTTTTTCCTTCTCTCCTATAAATACCCTCCTTCATCCCCAAATTTCTCTTTTTACTCTTTGTTTACCTGAGAAAAAACCCTTCATCGTTATTCCGGCAACCTGCACCTTCACATCCGACGAACTTATCTCACTTTTCCACCGTTCTTTTCTAGATTTGACCCTAAAATTGTTTCCCAAATCCCATTCCGTTCACTATTTGCTATTTGACGTTGATTTTGGAGCCCCTTTTCCTTGTTTTCTCAGAAATCCGTTCACATTTTCTGGCGATTCTTCATCTTCTCCGGCTGTTCTTCATTTTCTCAGGTAATTTCTCTCTAAAACCTTTCGTATTCTTTGAACCCTCACTTTTTGATTTTCCCTTTCATCCCAACTGTTTGAGTCTTGTTATTCCCTTTTGTCCCTTCAATTTTTTCCCAAATTACCCTTCATGGCGAGATACAAGAATTGTGCTAGGCGAGTTAGATACGGTAGATGTCAAGTTTCAGGCGGCTTATATAGGCGCCTACGAACCACTTGGGCGAGATTGCCCAAGTCCGACATAGTTAGGTTGCTTGTTGAGAATTGGGTAGATCCCTCGGTGATTGATTCTTTTGAGATTAAAGGCCGCTTCTTTCTTCCCCTTTCAGCCCCTATGTCTCACATTTTTACTTCCCACAAAGAATTAGTCCGCTTTATAAAGGACAAGTATGATCCCAATTTAAGCGACTCACCTGAATCCCACTGTGTCGCTGACCCCTTTTCAAAACGTAGGATGCATTATAAATCTGTCCTTTCTTCTTCTTCTACCAGTGATCAAAGCGACATGGCTGACGAGGTGACTTCTTCTCCCGCCGCGACATCCAACAATCCCCCTTCAACTGGGGTTCAAAATTTAAACGTAACTGAAGGTAACCTTTTTACCAATCCCGCTCATGCTGAGGCGGGATCTTCTCTCGCTCCTGATACAAGTTCTCTCATTCCTAACCCCATTACCACTTGGCACACTCTTTACCATATAGACCACTCAATTTACCATATCTCCGATTACCAAGGAGATACCTCACTCGCAAATTTAAGAGAAATGCGAGATGGCATAGTAGTTTTCCCTTCTCAACTTAAAGCGGGCCTTAGGATTCCCCTAGATCCTTTTCTTTGTGAGGTTCTATATAAAGCCCAAGCTATGATCACAGAAATTCACCCCAACGCCATTAGGATTATTACCAGTTTCATTGCCATCTGCCGCGCCTTGAGGAAAGAACCCACGGTCACCTCCCTAGTTACTTTATTCAAAGGATATAAGCAAACCAACAAACTTAATGACGAGATAGAAGAAACTCGCCTTTCTCTTCAATACCAAAGAGGCCCCAAAGTCCTTACTCCTTTACCCGCCAAAGTTCACGAATGGTTGAGCGACCCACTCTTCATTGTCTCTCGCGTTGGATGGTCTCATCCCGCAGATCTTCTTCCCATCAAACCTCAGATTGAAACCCGCGATGCTTCTGTTGTTGGAGATACCGCCCTTTGTGCCGCCATTCGTGACCTTGTTACCCTTCCTGCGGATTCTCCTGATGGTACGCCCCAACCTCTCATCTCCTGGAGGGGCATTCTGCGAGATAGATCCCTTCTTGACCAAGTTGGGATTCCGGATAACTTACCCCTCATCCCACCGCGGGTTCCAATAAGTCATGTTTACTTTGATGGATGGGAGCGGCATACGGACAACAAATACGCTCATGAGTGCCAGTCGTGCAAGGGTACTCGTTGTTGTCCCGCCATGAATGCGGTTAATTGTATGTCTCTTGTTGGGTATGCATGTTTTAACCCTCCTATATTTATATTAGATTTGATTGATACCATAACCTCCTGTCTATTTTAAGGACTTTAGGACCCTATGTAATGAAGCTTAGACTTCAATTTTTTAGTTAAGTCCATTTTATAGATTAGGCTTGAAGACTGGCACAGACTCATTGGAATTGAGAGTTGCAGTTCAGAAGTTTCAAACCGCTTCTTTGGAACCGCCCTAGCAAAACCGCCCTTAGCATTTGCTTGGTGAAATCCTTTGTTTGAAACTACTCTTGAACTACTCAAGTGCAACCGCCCTATGATGAACCGCACCTTGCAGCTCATTATCAACCGCACTTTGCAACCTCACTGGAGTTACCAACCGCACTTGTCAAACCTTTGTACTCCGAACCGCCCCCAAATGATTGAGACTTGAAGTGAACCGCTCTTTGACTTTGTGATCCACATCGGCAATATCCAATGTCAACCACCTTATCTTGTCACGTGATTCAAAGTCGGAGAAGATCCGCAAGGATCTTGAAAAGGTGACAGGTGTCCAAACCTCATTGCTTGCTTTGGAGCATTATCGGCTTTATGCGCAACTACGTACCAAAGGACAAAAGTGGTTGATGTGGACCAATAAGAAAGCATCAAATACTTGTCCTTCAACAATTTGTGTCCAATGGCTACATTTTGGATGCTTGGGTATAAATACCCCTAATCTTCACCATTTGAAGATTGCTTGAAAAATTAGAGAAATTCTTTGTGTTCATGAGAAGTTGAAGCTACGCTTGAGAAATTCTTAGTCCTTTGAATCTTCATCTTCAAACTTCAAGAAATATTCCCAAGCCCAAATCAAGCCTTAACACTTTCAAGAATCATTGTGCTCTACATCTCACGGATTTAAAGAGCCTTGATCTTGTTCTCACACACAGCGCCTCATTTGTTCTAATCACATAGATTAAACACTTGAGATACACTGGTTATAGTTTTGGATTTGTTCTTCATAGTAAAGATTTTATTGTACTTTGTAATCTCTCAAATACTTAATATAAAATCTCTCTTAGAAATCCAAGACTAACCATCTTGGTAGTGGACGTAGATCGTTTATCGATTGAACCACTCCAAATAGCGTGTTCTTACTTTTACGCAATTATATTTCTTGTGCTTACTAATTATTTATCTTTGTCTCTGTTTGATCTTTATTTAGATATCCATTATTGTGAAATAGTGTTTGGAGTTAACATTGTCAAAACCTCACTTGTTTGTAAACCGCACGTACCAACTACTTTGTTAAAACCGCTTTACAAACCTCCTCTATCAAAACCACTTTGTAACTCTAAATATTTCGCTGTGCATTTTACACTTTCACTTGCGGTCTATTATCAAGCTGCAAGAGGATCTTGTAAGCAAGAGGTTTAGTTTTTAAAGAGGGCGAAAAATTTTTGACTATTCACCCCCCTCTGTTTGTATTTTCACCCTTGTTGCCACCTTTGGGACCAACAAGTGGTATCGAGCAAACACTTTTAAAACCACTTTGTTTTCAAGCTTAACAGCTTGTGTGCCGATTCGATATGGCAACCTCAAAGACAATGACTACTGTTAACTATTCACACATTCCAATGTTGGACGAAGACCACTTTGACATCTGGAAGTGCCGAATGCTTATTCATTTGGAAACCATAGATGAAATCTTTGGTGGAGTGCGTGATCAATGGCCCTCTAATTCCAATGAAGGCTAACAACGATGCAACCACCAATCTTTGAAACTCCGAGAGGTCAAAAAGCCAAAAGATGAGTGGTCGGATGAAGAGAAGAGAATAGTTGCCTTGGACGGCAAGGCGAGGTTCATCATTTACGGAACCCTTCCCGTATCAACTCTACGAAAGTGATGTACCTCAAAACCGCAAAGCGAGATGTGGGATGCCATAGAGAGCTACCTCGAAGGTGACGAAGAGTGCAAGGAAAACAAATTATACTGTTGAAAGATCCTACAACAACTTCAACGAGAAAATCCAACGAAACCTTGCGTCAAACCTACGATCGCTATGTTGAGGTAGTTAATGCTTGTAGATCTCTTGGTAAAACTTTAACCGATAAGGAAATCAATATGACTTTCCTATACGCTTTAGGTTCTAGATGGGTAAATAAGGCTACCTCTCTAGAAGACTCCAAAGTATTGGGTACTTGGTCATTAAGTAACTTGTATGCCAATCTTAGAGTCTATGAACTTAAATTAAATCATATTGAAGAGATAGAAGGGAAAACCAAATCACTTTCCATGTACGTAGTGGAACATGAAGAGAAACCATCCACATCCAATCAAACCACTTGATCCTTCCATATCAACCTCATCACTCATCGAGATGGATGATGATGATTTTGCCATGTTTGTGAAAAGATTCCAAAAATTTAGAAAATCCTCAAAACCTTTCACAAAATCTTTTTCAAAAGGCAAACCTCCTGCAACATTTTCTAGGGCTGAGATACAAAGAAGAAGAGTGACTTGGTTTGCTACAAGCTGTAGAAAACCTGGCCACTTTGCATCTGAGTGTCCACGGCCTAAATATGAATACATGAAAAAGAAAACTTTTCCTTCGAAATTTTCTCATCGTAAGGGAATGGTTCTTTGAGGAGGAAGAGAATTCCAAGGAATTAGCAACTTGGATTGAAAGCAGTTACGAGGATGGAAGTGATGATGAAACCGAAGAGGTTAATCTTGCTTAGTTGCGGACGCTTACGATGACTCAGTTACGAATCATTTGAGTTGCATGATATGGAGGAAAAGGAGGTTTTTGCAAAACTTCCAAATTATAAATTGGATGATGATATTAAACTTACTCCTAGCGTTAAGATAGGAAATTGTTCGTATTCACGTCCCATTTTCTCATCTAAAACTGCTCCACCTTCAAAAGCTATTCCAAAGAAAATTTTGAAAAAGGTGGTGGAAGAGGTTTCTCCCATGGAACATGAAAAGATGTTCAAGGAAGCTGAAATGGTGATCCATCAATTCTCTAATCTTAAGAAAGCCTTAAGCTTAGCTCATGATGAACTTAATGCGCAAGACGGAGAAAAGCGTGATGAGGTCTGAAATTTCTAATCTTAAGGACCAAATCAAACAGATGACTCCTCTTGCTGATCAAAACCGCATCCTTGAAACTAAGGTTGCTGCACTTCAACTCAGGAATGATGACTTGGTAACCCAAATCGACGATCGCCAAAAGATTATTGATTCTTGGCTCAAGTCTCAATCCACCAAGGATAAAATCTTGGACTTCCAAGTTCCTCCTGGAACTAAGGATGGTCTAGGGTTTGGATCTGAGGAAGAGGAGAAGTGTGCATCCTCGAGTGAAAAGGATGAGGAATTTCCAGAACTATCTAAAGAAATTCCCAAGGAGAAGCATGCTAAGGGAAAGGGTAAAGCAAGACAAGTAAATTATGTCTACCCTAAAGGAAAGCAATATGGGAAGAATTCTGTGTTAAAACCTAAGAATTCTGTGGAAGCACCTGAAGAGGAAATGGCTTATGGAATTGGTAGAATCCCTGCTCCAACCTCTTCTGGTGGAAAAGGCGGTTCTGCTAACTCCAGGTCTGACCGCGCTTCTTCTTCGACCGCTCCTCCTGCCTTCAAAATCAATAATAGCGTTCCCAGGAAATACATGGTCAAACCAAAGCCTGTTCCCTTTGTATCAGCTGGAATGTTAGCTGGAACCGCACCTCCCAAACCGCTTCCTTGTCCCAAACCGCATGGAACTCCTAAGAAGAGTAAGGAGTTAGTAAAACCTCATGATGCTTGTAGTTTTTATAAATGTTCTGTGTGTGATGGTTTAGGTCACAAGGCTGCAGAATGCCTTTGCGGTTCACACCCAATGCCGGGAAGAGCAAACCTCCTTCATCAAGCAGGTGTGGGTCGTAAAGGGTTGCTAACTTCAGGACCCAAGGAATAAAGGGGGACCTCGTTCTTAATGTTTACATTTCAGGTCCTCTGCTTCATGGCTGGTCACTCCAAGGATAATGAATGGTATCTTGACAGTGGATTTGCTCAAGACATATATTTGGAGATAGATCATTACTTGAAGATGTCGTTGAAGCAAGTGGTCCATCTGTAACCTTTGGTGACAACAACAAAGGCAAGACCATTGGATATGGTGTTATAAGGAGAGGAAACCTAACTATTGAGAAGGTTTCTCTTGTCGATGGACTCAAGCACAACCTCCTTTCAATTTCTCAATTTTGCGACAAAGGAATGCTTTGCAACTTCACGTCATCAAATTGCTTTATCAAAGATAGCATTTCCGGCGTCACCCTACTCACGGGGATTCGTAAGAGTAATATTTACATTATTGATCTAAATTACGCATGTAGTATTACTAATCTCTGTTTTGTAGCTAAGAATGTGAGCGAAAATAGTTGGCTATGGCACAAGAGGTTGAGCCACTTGAACTTCAAGTATCTTGCAAAGATTGGTAGGGAAAACCTCGTTCGTGGTTTACCCAAAGTGGCTGACCACCATCCAGAGAAATGCAGTGCATGCCAGCTTGGTAAGCAGTCCGCGTCGTCTTTCACCCGGCAAGACCGCTCCATCAACTTCAAGATGCTTACAAGCTGCTTCACATAGATTTGTTTGGACCCGTAACCACTTTGCCCGGCATTGGAGGAAATAGATATACCTTAGTGGTGATGGATGATTATTCAAGATATACGTGGGTTGAGATGATGATTTCCAAAGATGATTGTTATGAGATTCTCACCGCACTCTTTAGACGGCTCCAAACTCAAAAAGAAGATGACATCGTTAGTGTTCGATCAGATAATGGAACAGAATTTAAGAACAACGGTGTTGCTCAGTATTGTGATGACCATGGGATTGATCACAATTTTTCCACAGCTGGTGTTCCACAACAAAATGGGGTTGTGGAAAGGAAGAATAGGACGTTGATTGAGGCTGGAAAGACAATGATATCTGAAGCGAAGCTACCTCAGTATTTTTGGGATGAAGCAATCAATACCGCATGTTTCACTCAGAACCGCTCCCTCATCAACAAAACCTATAATAAGACTCCCTATGAGCTTTGGCGAGGAAGAACCCCCAACATTGCATTCTTCAAGATCTTTGGCTGCAAATGCTTTGTCCTCTACAACGGAAGAGAAAATAGAGGTAAATTCGGAGCCAAGGCCGATGAAGGTATTTTTGTTGGGTATGCTAAACATTCTAAAGCTTTTCGTATTTTCAATAAACTAGTTTAAAAATAGTAGAGTCTGTCCATGTTACTTTTGATGAGCATTCTCTCCTTGAGCCACATTTGGCTCCAAATGTTGCTGATGATTTTGTTGAGCATAATGAACCAGGTGAACCTCAAACCGCACACAGAACCTCAACCTCAAAATCCAGCACCCTCAACTGACATTCCCTCAAACCGCACCTTTCGAACCGCACCGGAAGAACCCTCTCCAGATGCAACTCCAAGGGAAGAAGAAGTTGAGAATTCCCCTATCAGCTTTGTTGAACCTCTCGTCAAACTTACATTCCATGACTCGCTGAAGGATCTAACGATGTTTCAATTAAAGATCTTCAGCAAACCTCAGTCCAACCAGACTTACCCCGGAGGTTCGTGAAGTCGGCGGTCACCCCCTCACAAATGTGATTGGTGATGTTTTCCGGTGTTCAAACTAGGAGATCAAATTATGATGAGCATACTTCTCTTTTATCTCAAGTTGAACCCAAGAAGATTGATGAAGCACTCCAAGATTCCAGTTGGGTCGTTGCTATGCAAGAAGAACTCAACCAGTTTGAAAGATGCAAGGTCTGGACTTTGGTGCCTAGACCTCAGGATCAAGGAGTGATAGGAACTAAGTGGGTATTTAGGAATAAGATGGACGAGAATGGAAGCATCACTAGGAATAAAGCAAGGTTGGTTGCACAAGGATATAGGCAAGAAGAAGGAATTGATTATGATGAAACCTTTGCTCCAGTTGCAAGATTGGAAGCTATTAGGATTTTCTTAGCCTACGCCTCTTTCAAGCATTTCAAGTTATATCAAATGGATGTTAAGAGTGCATTCCTCAATGGCGAACTGCAAGAGACCGTGTATGTTGCCCAACCACCTGGATTTGAAGACTCCAAATTTCCCAATCATGTCTACAAACTCCAGAAAGCTTTGTATGGACTTAAGCAAGCTCCAAGGGCATGGTATGAGACTCTTTCTAAATTTTTACTAGAAAAAGGATTTAAACGCGGTAAAATTGATACAACTCTTTTTATTGCCAAATATAATGAGCATACTTTACTTGTTCAAATTTATGTTGATGATATTATTTTTGGTTCTACTAATGAGTTACTTTGTAAGCGTTTCGAAAAGCTAATGAAAAGCAAGTTTGAGATGAGCATGATGGGAGAATTAACATTCTTCCTCGGGCTTCAAATCAAGCAATGCGAAGAAGGTATTTTCCTCAGCCAAGCCAAATACACCAAGGAGTTGATAAAGAAGTTTGGATTAGAAAATGCTTGAAATTGTCTATGGCTAAGAACTTATGAGACGAAACTCACAAGGTGAGATGAAACTCACGGGTGTTGTCCTTAGTGTTAATGACACTAACGACGACACTTTCACCAATTCTAGAAAAGCACAAATCAATAGAAATAAATATAATTTGCAGCGGAAATATTAAAGCAATACACAAGAATATAATTTTTATCAAGTTATATAAATATATAACTTGATGGGTGCCTAAAAGGCAAGACCTTTCTATTAATAATATGAATTCAATACAAGGTCGAGGTTGTTCCTTAATGATAAACGAACCCTGATATAAGGAACAACATACACGAATTCTCTCAGTAAATAAACACTCAAAAACCTCACAAAAATATAAAAATCTATATGAAATATTCGAGTGTTGGACAAAGTGTTGCCGACACTGAATGGCAACACTTGAGAGCAGAATTCTACTTTTCTTGTGCAGATTTGCGTTTTCTGAATTGGATGATCTTCAATGAGATCCACTGCACTATTTATAGGCCACAAAGTCTTGGAGCCTACTCAAATGATCAGCTAACAGTTTGGAGTTTGTTTCCTCCATTTATGCCACTCGCCTCTTTTGTAGGAGACCTAGTCTTCTCTTGCTTCTCTTGCTTGTACCTCTTAGCTTTGGTTGCCTTGTACTCTGACTTGTTCTCCCCCAGAATAGCTGAATAAAATATCTCCTGGCTTGGTCATCAATTAAACAAATAAACACATGTTTATTTGTTAATTTCTTCTCCTCTTCGTGATTAACGCCTGGGCTGTTTCTGTTGCTGATTTTAAGCTCATTTTAAGGTGACTAACTACTGTTATATAAACATTAATTTACCCATTAATATTTGTGAAAAATACAGTAACTAACTCAGTGTTGCCAATTCCAAATGGCAACACTTTTGGCAACACCAGTGGCAACACTGGTTTGCAACACTTGGGATGACATTCATGACAACACATGATCTAACATTAACAATCTCCCCCATAGTTACTGATTTCTTCACAAAATACCAATGTGATGATCTTTTCAAAAACAGTTAGTCAAACTTAACTAAAACCACAAAAAAAATGCCTCGAGATTTTGATAGAGGCAACATCAACCTTCAGGCAATGTTTTGAAATATTTTTCAATCCAAAACATCAACCATTAAGCAAATGAAGTATCAAAATCTTTACAAAAATCTCCCCCTTAATACGAAATTTCATAATTAAATAAACTAACTATTAAATTCTAAACAACCAACCAACCATTTAACAAAAACCATCCATCATCTTTTGAAGAAAATTCCAGCAGCTGAAACAAAGAAAAAAAAAACAGAAATAAAATTTGTTTAAGCATTACAAACCAAAATAAAACAAATAAAATTGTTTTTGTTTCCAACCACCAAAAACACAAACCATTCGAACCAACCACCATTAAACTGCATTTCCAGCTCCTTCACCTCCCTCAGCTGTCCCACTAGGCCCAGCACCATTCCCAGCTCCATCATCATCATCACGCCTTGGTGGCTTATCTCCCCCTATTTTGGAAGAAATTAAATCCACCATTTTCATCATGTCAGTGCGCATATCCAACCATCCCTGAATTACTGAGTCAATGTGCTTCACTTGACCATTGAAAAAATTAAGAATCATCGCAGCATCAACCATAACGGGAGCGAGTGTTGCCGGAAGTGTTGCCGGTTTCAGGGCGACACTTGGGGCGACACTCGGTGCAGGGCGATAACAGGAGGAGCATTTGTAACCAAAACCCAAAGTAAATCCCTGTGCCTATCACCTTCAGTAAAGTGCTTGGTAATTCGATAATACACGGAGTCTTTTCCGAAAGATTATCACCATTCCAAGGCTTAAGGTTTTGGTACATTAGGACTTGGAAAATAAGGGAAGGAAAAATGAAGGAGGAGGTCTTTTTCTTTTTGGCCCATGCAGCAAGGTGAGCGAATACAAGTCTCCCAAAATTTACTCTTTGTTTCTTTCCTAATTTATACAACAAATTAGCTTGCTCAAAGGTTACGGTGTTTTATTTGCCGTGGGAAGCCAATTTGTTATACATAACTTGTGTAGCACGCTAAACAAAGAAGTGAGATAGGTAGACTTAAAATGATCAGACCAAATGGTAATTCTCCCTCCAGTTAAAAAGGTGGCTAAGGCATTAGGATCATATTCCAAGCTCTCATCTTCGACATTAGGGAGGCCGAAGGCTCTATTGATAATCAAAGGATTAAAATCAAAGATAATGCCCCTAACAAAGATCTTTCCATAATGAGGGGTATTCCTATCATCAATATTATCCCTAAGATGAGCATAAAAGTTCCTAACCACACTTTCAATGTACGATGACACTTTAGTCACCGTAGGCAAAAACATCCTATCCTCCAAAAACTGATACACACCTAACTCCTTGAATTGAGTCACATAAATATTCTTTTCATTCAGAATTTTCTTCTCAGAATCTTCAACAAAATTATGAAGACTCGCATCACTATAAAATTCTTCCGAAAGAAATGGACGTTCATAAAATCCAAAAGACTCATAATCTGATTTTTCATCTTGAGAGGGATTAGGAGAGTGTACCTCGAGCCATGAAATAGGAGAATAGGAAGGAGAACTCGATCGTGCTTTGGTCTTGGCGGCAGGTGTTGCTTCGGGTGTTGCCATTGCATCGGCAACACTTGGGGCGACACCACCAGAAATTTTCTCGTTTCTTCTTCAACTTGACCGAGCTTCAAAGAAGGGTTTCTTCATCTTCCATCCGAGGCTTCTTCATCCTCATCGAAGATGATGAGGGCTCCTTTGTCTCTTTAAAAGTAGGGTCCGAACCTTCCTCGGACGAAATGTTGAGAGACGAGCTTGAAGAATCCTCCACATTCACCGGCTCATCACCGTATTAGATGGTATCTTCGACCTGAACAGAGTTTTGATCCTCTCCGATTGTCTACGCACTCCACCCCTAAAAGAGCTTGAGGCATCAACCGCCTTTCGCTTCTTGGTCTTCTTCTAAGGGGCGAAGGTGAGCTCTGTGGATGGTGTAGCTTCAGGAAGGTTGATGGGAATTGGAATTTGAGAAGGATCATATACAAAAATTTCCAAGGATGGTGAGGTTGAGGGTGTGGCCGAGAATAGCCATTTGGTGAGATTTCCATGGGAACTGCGACATTTGAGGCGACACTAGAGGGAGCTAGAGGCGAAATCTCCATGGGTGATGAAATTTGGGGAGAATTTTTAGGGCTTGCCATGAAAGATTGAAGAAGGATGACGAAGACGAAGGGAACAGGGGAAGGGTTTTGTTCAACGCCTAGAGAGAGAGAGAACACGGTGAGAGAGAGAGAGAGAGAGAGAGAGAGAGAGGGTTTTAGGAGTGGGTTTTAATGAGTGAATAGTGGTAGGATTTAATTGATTTGACAATGTCAAATTAATTAAATCTCCACTTATCTCTCAAAAATCCCAACAAACTCAAGCTGATATCCGACATTTTTATTTTTTTTTTTTTTATTTTTTATAATTTTTATAATTTTTAATAATAACTAAACATAATTTTAGTAATATCCATAAAATTGTGTTTTTCAAAATTCAAAGAGATGAATTTTAAAAAATAGATATTACAAAATTACACTTAGATTGACAAAAATAAAAATTTTTGCTAAAAACCTTTTAAATTTCACAAACTCTAAATATAAGCAAATAGACTTTTGGAAATTTAAAATTTAATTAACAAAAACAAAAACAAGAAAATAAAAATTAATGTAGCATCTACTAATGTGTTACTAGCAATGTTGCGTGACACACAAGGCAACATTTTTAAATAAAATCCCCTTGATATTTTTCAACATATATAACTTATCATTCTTTAGGCAATTTATAAGCACACTTTACACTTTCTTTATTTACAAGGAAGCATCGTAGTAGCGAGCTCCGTGCCCCGAGTTTTTTATTAAAGTGTAAAGCTACAATTAGTAAGTTTTATACCTTTCAAGTAGGGTACACTGTAGTAGCGAGCTCCATGCCCCTAATACTTAGTATAAAACACTACATTATATTCCCTTTGGGAATTTCCACAAGCTTTGCCTTTTTCAATATCAACAACAATATGAGTGACTTTGTCACTTTTTAGCACAAAGGGGTATTTTATAAAAAATGTTAACCTTAAGAATGTACACATACTAGAACAGAAAGGTCAGTAAATGCCCCCCATTTTGGGATTAAACAACCATATATTTTTTTTTAAAAAATTTTAAAGATAATGTACAACTCATACAAAGTGTTGCTGACAGTGTTGGTAACACTGACGGCAACACTAACAGATTTATAGAAAACATAGACCAAGAGATTTTTTCAAACTTGAAAATCTCTCATGGTCCAAGGCTTTGGTCAAAATATCAGCAAGTTGATGTTTTGTATCAATATGCTCTATTTGGATCAATTCCTTTTCTACTAAATCTCTTAAAAAACGATGGCGGATATCAATGTGCTTAGTGCGTGAGTGTTGTACAGGGTTTTTGGAAATATTTATAGCACTCAAATTGTCACAATACATGGTCAAGATATTACTATCAAGACCATAGTCATCAAGCATGTGTTTTAACCATATTAGTTGTGAACAACAACTCCCTGCTGCCACATATTCAGATTCAGCAGTCGAGAGAGAAACACAGTTTTGCTTGCGGCGTACCATGACACTAGATTATTACCCAAGAAAAAACAACCCCCACTAGTACTCTTTCTATCATCTATATCCCCGCCCAATCGAGTCACTAAAACCAACTAAGTTGGTATTAGTGTCTTTGGTGAACCAGATTCCCAATTCACTTGTCCTGCATACACATACTTGATGATTTTCTTGACAGCATTTAGGTGAGAAATTTTAGGAGCAGATTGATATCTAGCACAAACACCTACGCCGAACATTATATCGGGACGACCGGCGGTAAGATAAAGAAGACTACCTATCATGGATCTATACAGAGTTGGGTCAACATCCTCCCCGCACGATCTTTGGTTACCTTAAGAGATGATCCCATAGGTATTTTAGAGCTCTTGGCACTCTCCAATCCAAATCTTTTCACCAGGACTCTTAGCATACTTGCTGCGAGTGATGAAGATTCCATCATTCGATTGTTTCACCCGCAATCCTAGGAAATAATTAAGTTCTCCTATCATGCTCATCTCAAATGTAGATGTCATAGCTTCCACAAAATTTTGTAAACATGTTTTAGATGTGGAACCATAAACTATGTCATCAACATAGATTTGAGCAATGACAATCTCTTTATTTTCCCTAAGAATAAATAATGTCCTATCGGCTTCTCCTCTAACAAATCCATATTCAAGAAGGAAGCTTGTTAGACGCCCATACCATGCACGAGGAGCTTGTTTTAAGCCATATAAGGCCTTATCAAGTCTGTATACATGGTGTGGGTGGAATGGGTCTTCAAACCCTTTGGGTTGCTCAACATAGATCTCTTTATCTAAGTACCCATTCAAGAAAGCCGCTTTGACATCCATTTGGTGCAATGTGATTTTGAGATAACAAGCTATAGCAAGAAGAAGTCTTATTGACTCAATTCTAGCCACAGGTGCAAAGGTCTCGTCAAAGTCGATTCCTTCCACTTGTGTATAGCCTTGAGCCACAAGACGAGCTTTATTACGAACAATATTACCCAATTCATCAGATTTGTTTTTGTAAATCCATTTAGTTCCAATAATGTTAGTATTTAAAGGACGTGGAACTAAACACCAAACCTCGTTACGGGTAAATTGTTCAAGCTCTTCTTGCATAGCTTGAATCCAGAATTTATCATTTAAGGCCTCAATCACATTTTTTGGTTCAACAGAGGAAACAAAATAGGAGTGTTTTACCTGAGAGTATGTGGAGGACATACACACATACCTAACCATATCTCTGTAATCAACTGGCTCCTTGTTCCTTGTTCTAACCCCTTCATTAACATCACCAATTACTTGAGTAATGGGATGATAATTTCTAATTCGAGCTGGGGGATCTCTCCTGCCTTGATGGTACACCAATCCATCTTCTCCTTTCCGAGTCACCGCTCTCGAATTTCCAGCCACATCTGTTCTCCTGTGTTGCCTCAGGTGTTGCCATTTCAGGGGCGACACTTGGAGCAACACTTGAATCTGTGGCTGCAATGGCTGAATCAGATTCTGTTCCAGCCCTTTGTTCGACTTCTTCTAGAAGAGTCAGAGGTATATCATCAGCTGGTTCTCCTGTGGCACTCAAGTAATCGTTAAATTCAATATTTACCGATTCTTGAATCACTTTTAACCTCAAATTATAGACACGATAAGCATGACTGTTTTGAGAGTAGCCAAGAAAGATGGCTTTGTCACTCTTAGAATCAAGTTTTCCTAAGTATTCCCGGTCATTTAAAATGTAGCACAAACACCCAAACACATGAAAATAGTGAACCGTAGGTTTCTTTCCATTTAAAATCTCATAGGGTGTCATAGTTGTACCGGGTCTTAAGAAAACTCTATTTGTAGTGTGACAAGCTGTGTTTAATGCTTCGGCCCAAAACCTTTAGAAATATTTCTAGCAATTAGCATAACACGAGCCATTTCCATTAAAGTCCTATTTTTCCTTTCAGGAACACCATTTTGTTGTGGTGTTTTGGGTGCTGAAAACTCATGGTGTATCCCCTTTTTACTAAAAAAAGTAGAAAAGGAGATGTTTTCAAATTCTCTACCATGATTTGATCTTATTCGAAAAATAGGAGAACAAAACATGTTTTTGATTTTAGAGACTAAGTGAGTAAATTTATCAAAAGTTTCAGATTTTTCTCTTAAGAAATACACCCATGTAAACCTAGAAAAATCATCAACTATCACATAAACATACTTCTTACCTCCCAAGCTTTCTACCTCAATAGGACCCATCAAGTCCATATGTAGAAGCTGAAAACAATGTGTTGTTCCTGAGTGTTGCTCATTGTGTTGTTCAACACTGTGAGCAACACGAGTTTACTTACCCTTTTGACAGTCACCACACATCACGGTGTTTTTGAGGTCTAGTTTAGGAACACCTTTGACGGCATTATGTTTGATAATCTTCTCAAGATTCCTATAATGAGAATGACCTAACTTTTGATGCCATAACCTAATATCATCAAGTTTTGTCAAATTGCACACTGATTTATTACCAACCAGATAGCAATTATCACTTGATCTTATTCCAGTCATGACACAAAAGTTAGTGTTATCAAACACTTCACAGGTATTTTTATTGAATTTTACCTCCAAATTGTCATCACATAGTTGGCTAATGCTAATTAAATTAGCAAGTAAACCATCTACGTGCAAGACATTTTTCAAAGGAGGAAAACCAACAATATTCAGTGTTCCTTTACCAACTATTTCACTCTTGCCTCCACCACCATAAGACCAGCCACTATGGTGACTCTCCAAGTGAGAGTCACCCCCCAAAAAAAAAAAAAAAAGAAAAAGCAAAGGAAAGTCACGAAATTTGGTGACTCGGCAATCAACCGTCGGTTGACCCCAGGTTGTGCAATTTCTTTTTTTTTTTTTTTTTTTTTTGATTTAATTATTTTGATTTTGTATTTATATAAATATATTTTTAAAATTAATATATTTTATATATTAATTTTATTTTTAAAAGGTTGGGTTGGGTTGGGTTGGGTCGAGGTCACTGATGGGAGTATAAATTATATAAGGTTGGGTTGGATTGGGTTGGGTGAGAGAAATTAATATTTTATTTGAGGTTGGGTTGGGTCAGGGTCACTGATGGGGATGGTCTAAGTCACTGAGCCTCCTTGAATAGGTTGGTACTCTGTTAGGAATGATTTTGTACCAGTCATATGACGTGAACAACCACTATCAAAGTACCAAGTTCCTGCAATGTTAGTCCTTAAGGCCGTATAAACAACATAGCATTTCAGTTTTTCCTTGGGTAACCAACCCTTTTTTGAAAATCTGATTTCTGCTCACCAAAGTTGTTGCCATAAGTGTTGCCCCGAGAAACCGGGCGACACTTGAGGCGACACTTGAAGACTGGACATTTTCTTTTGTAGGAAAATGCAATCCGGTTTTAAATGTCCTCACTTTGTGACAAGATATCCACACTCATTGGATTGATCGAGGAATCACTAGGAGTGCTACCCTTTTCCTTGACACGCTCTTTTACAAAACAATTTTTAGTTTCAACATCAAACAAGGAAGAGGTAATACTTTCAAGTGATTCTTGGAACCCAAGACCAGCTTTCAGAGGCTTACTCAATTTGAGTATTTCATCCAATTTGGATGAACTCGTGTTGAGTTTTTTGAAGGTGGATTCGGCTAGGTTGAGTTTGGCCTTGATTTTATCAAGATCCAAGTCTCTCCTACCGAGTTGAGCTTCTAGCCGATTCAAGGAGTTCTTAAGATCCTGATTTTCCTTTTTCAAGAAAACCACCATCTTATTCTCCTTTTTCCATTCCACGAGGAGAGATTTATAGAGGTTTTTTAATTCACAAATAAGTTCATCTTTATCAAGATCATCCTCTATAATCTCTTCTGAATTTAAATCAGTTGAACCATGCAAATTAAGATCATTTAAAGAATCATACCTGCTGAGTGTTGTGCCAAGTGTTGCCAATTCCTGGACGACACTTGGGGCAACACTTTCTGAAGAAGTCACCAATGTTGTGTCAAGTGTTGTCAAATCTGTAACGACACTTGAAGTAACACTCTCAGTCGAAGGTAGCTCCTCTACCGTGGCCATCATGACTACTTGCTCCGTCTGTTCTTCTTTCTCCGTTCCTTCCTCCTCTCCATCACTAAGAGATACCCATAAGTTTTTGCCTGCCTTTCTCAAGGTGTTAGCACATTCATAGGCATAGTGACCCCAATCGGAACAAGCATGACATTGAATAGATTCAATGTACTTAGGATCGGACCGGATCTTTTCCGAGGATGCACGCCTTGGTGGGATATCCTTTTGATTTGGAGGAGGACTTCTCCTTGGCACAGAACTAAAGGTTTTGGCCGTTTGGTCCTTAGCCTTTACCTGCACTTTGTTAAATTTTCTAACCATGGAATTATATCTCTTTGCAAGTAAAGTTACACTAGTATTTTCATCTAACTCCTCGAAGACTTCTTCTTCATCGTCCACACATGTGTCCGAAGATTCGACTTTTAAGGCAATATTCTTGCCTTTAGAAGCCTCCGTTTGTTCATTGAGATTCAACTCAAAGTTTTTCAAAATACTCATTAAGGAGTTGATGTCCATTGTTGAAAGATTATGGGCCTCTTCAATAGCTGAAACTTTAATATTAAAACGTTCGGGAAGAGTACGAATAGCTTTTGAAACAAGTTGTTTATTTGTAAAAGGCTCCCCTAATACTTGACAAGCATTTGAAATATCAATCAACTTTTCAAAATAAGACGAGATGTCTTCGTTTTCACCCATTCTTAATCTTTCAAATCTACTAGTGAGACCTCTAAGCTTTGTTTCTCGGACACAGCCATCTCCTTCACAAAATCTTTGTAAAGTATCCCAAGCATCTTTTGCAGAGGGACTATTTTGAATGAGTTTGAACATATGCATGTCAACCCATTCATAGATGGCATTCAGTGCCTTTTCATTGAAACTAGCAAGATTATTCTCTTCAATTGTCCACTCGAATTCAGGTTTGACTTGAACGTCACCATCGTCATCCGGAGGAAGCATTGGAACAGAATAACCATTTAAAATAGATCGCCAAGCCCGAAGATCAATTGATTTGATATGCGAGCGTAGGCGAATCTTCCAATAAGCATAATTAGATCCGTCTAAAACCGGTAATCTCTTTTGATTAGGGTTTGCAGGATCATAAGCCATGACAAAAGGATCTAAACACTTAGTATATCAAGTGCTAGGCTCGATACCAATTGAAATTGTCTATGGCTAAGAACTTATGAGACGAAACTCACAAGGTGAGATGAAACTCACGGGTGTTGTCCTTAGTGTTAATGACACTAACGACGACACTTTCACCAATTCTAGAAAAGCACAAATCAATAGAAATAAATATAATTTGCAGCGGAAATATTAAAGCAATACACAAGAATATAATTTTTATCAAGTTATATAAATATATAACTTGATGGGTGCCTAAAAGGCAAGACCTTTCTATTAATAATATGAATTCAATACAAGGTCGAGGTTGTTCCTTAATGATAAACGAACCCCGATATAAGGAACAACATACACGAATTCTCTCGTAAATAAACACTCAAAAACCTCACAAAAATATAAAAATCTATATGAAATATTCGAGTGTTGGACAAAGTGTTACCGACATTGAATGGCAACACTTGAGAGCGTAATTCTACTTTTCTTGTGCGGATTTGCGTTTTCGAATTGGATGATCTTCAATGAAGATCCACCGCACTATTTATAGGCCACAAAGTCTTGGAGCCTACTCAAATGATCGCCAACAGCTTTGGAGTTTGTTTCCTCCATTTATGCCACTCGCCTCTTTTGTAGGAGACCTAGTCTTCTCTTGCTTCTCTTGCTTGTACCTCTTAGCTTTGGTTGCCTTGTACTCGACTTGTTCTCCCCAATAGCTGAATAAAATATCTCTGGCTTGGTCATCAATTAAACAAATAAACACATGTTTATTTGTTAATTTCTTCTCCTCTTCGTGATTAACGCCCGGGTCAATTTTCGTTGTTGATTTTAAGCTCATTTTAAGGTGACTAACTACTGTTATATAAACATTAATTTACCCATTAATATTTGTGAAAAATACAGTAACTAACTCAGTGTCGCCAATTCCAAATGGCAACACTTTTGGCAACACCAGTGGCAACACTGGTTTGCAACACTTGGGATGACATTCATGACAACACATGATCTAACATTAACAATGCTAAAGCATATGATACTCCAATGGCCACTGGCAATAAGCTAGATAAGGATCTCAAAGGTAAGAAAGTTGATCAGACTTTATATCGAGGTATGATCGGCTCATTACTTTACTTAACTGCTAGTAGGCCCGATATCATGTTTAGTGTCTGTGTATGTGCTCGCTACCAAGCAGATCCTAGAGAAGCACATCTTATTGCAGTCAAGCGTATAATCCGCTATTTATCTGGAACCACTAACCTTGGAATTTGGTATTCCAAAGATTCGAACTTCGACCTTGTAGGTTATTCAGATGCAGATTATGCAGCTTGTACTATTGACAGGAAAAGCACTAGTGGTACTTGTCATTTCCTTGGAAATAGACTAGTTGCTTGGGCAGCCAAGAAGCAAGCTTCAGCTTTCGGTGTCTACGACGTAGGCCGAGTATATTGTCCGCTGGTAGTTGTTGCCGTCAAATCCTTTGGATGAAGCGGCGGTTGGTGGACTATGGAATCCATGAAGGGAATTGCCCTATCATGTGTGACAACACTTCAACAATTTCGCCTCCAACAACCCCGTCATGCATTCCAAGACCAAGCACATTGATATCAAGTATCATTTCCTCAAAGACCATGTGGAGAAGAGGAATATCCATTTAGAGTATGTGGGGACAGATAATCAGATTGCTGACATCCTCACCAAGGCTCTTGACTCCAAGAGGTTTTCCTTCCTCAGAGGAGAAATGGGTATGCTTGAACTTAAATGATTCCATACTTTTTATTGACTAACTTGTGTGTTGAGTTTAGGTTGTATGTCTTATTGAAAATTTTCAACCGCACCACTGTTGAACCGCGTTCATTAAAACCGCATGAGTGATCAACCGCCTCTCGCTTCCAACCGCGTTTTACCAACCGCATAATGCTTCGACCGCTCCATCTTCAACCGCCTTCAACATATGGTATTTTCAAAAATTTTAATTCTTTTCTTAGCTTTAAAGAAGCTAAGCGGTTTTAAAAATCCTTTCAACCGCACTGCCACGTGGACCCTGTGTAAGTTCTTTTATTTTTTCATTTCAGTCCACATTTTGACATAAGGGCATTTTTGCAAATGTTTTCCCACGTTATTTCAAAATTTAAATGCATTTAATGCAAAGGGAACATTAGCATTTAAGGCTATCATGTCAGCCGTCATTGGCATTTGAGAAGAAGATGAAAGGGTGCAACAGAGGAATGATTTCTTTTATGGAAAAATCAAATAGTCTTTTCAACTGTCCTTTGTTTGAGATTTTTCTATAAATAAAAACCAACTCTTACAATTTAACCTTTCCAAACTCTGAGCACCGTACCTTTCTTACCAACTTCATCTTCTCTCTCTCTCTAAAAACTTTAAATTTCATAACTTAAAACTTTGATCTTCAATGGCACCTAAAGCACCATTCACTGATATGGTATGTTGTTCTTTACTTCATCTCTTTATTTTCTGCAAGTCTTTTGTTGAATCAGCCATTGTTGTACCAAGAAGCTTCGAAAACCCTTGTTTGATTTTTGTTCATAATTGCTTCATCTGTTAATCATTTTGAATGATTTCTGTTGGGTTTTGCTCGGATTTGTTGTTAGATTTTCTATATGTAATTTATTTTACGATCAACCAACTATTTGAGCACTAATTTTGAACTCTAATAATTTTTCATTCGAAAACCCATTTATATACTTTTGCCTTTTTCTTGGTGATTCTGAGCAAAGTACGAATTTTTAATGTTATATTGTTAATCTACTACTCAATGTGATCATTTTGACATGTTATTTGTTGATTTTGGTGAACTTTTGTTGAATCTCTGTTCTTAATGTTCTAAGTGTTCTTCGTGTTCATCATGTCTTCAACATGACTGTTCATATGCCTTGAATGTTTATCACATGTTTTGGTTCAGTTGATTTTCACACATGTGTTTGTACTTAGAAATTTTTCATAAAATTTTATGCACTACTGTGAATATCAACCGCATGATGTTGTTTGGAACCACCTTGATTGAAATCTCTAGATTCCAACCGCATGCACATTTTGAACCGCATGCACATTTCTAACCGCATACATCTTTGAACCCCATGCTTGTAAATTTTCTTTTTGCAACCGCGTACTAAGTTTGTTTGAGATATTACTAAGTATATAGGCTGGACACCATAAAATTCCTCTCTAAGCACCGCTTGCAGTGTGGGATAAACTTGGATTACAATGCCACGTACTAGTATAATCTTTTACATATTTTCTAAGTATTTTGTTGTATTCACAATTTACTTGAGGTTTGAAGTTCTCAACATTTTCAACCGCATCATTTGCCAACCGCATAGATGCCCAAACCGCTTGTGAATTGTGAATCACTGTTTGGATCTAAACTCCTTTGTTTCATTTTATAGGATCCTAAATTCTTTATTCCTGGCCATGAGATTAATGAGACTGAGCTCCAAGGAGATGCTCTTGGTAGAGAATTGATCAGAAGACTAACTACCTCTGGAATCCTCCCTCTCTTCAACAAAGGCCAATCTTATATCATTCCGTCCTTTGTGGATCAGTTTTACTCCTCAGCTGTTCTAGGAGACAGAGTATTATCAGATGGCACCAAGATCAAGTGCCTGGTTGGCAGTGTTGAAGGCTTCGATATATCCATTGATCATTTGGATATTAGAAGTACTTATGATTTTCATGTCTCTGGATCCCCTATGGAGGTTGATCGGGAGGTTCTCGGATGCAACCGCCCGTCTACAGCTAATCCGACTTCTCTTTCGGTTATTACAAGAAGAGAGCTAGAAGAGAGTTTGGAGAACTTATGAGCCACTTGGGCTATCTTGTAGGAGTGTCTCGTATGTGGAAAGACCGGCAACCACAACAACTTCACTTCTTCTCAATGGACTTACTGTGCCATTTACAATGGTATTAAATTAAATTGGCCCAAGATCTTGATGAAGGAACTGGCTAGTTCCATTGATGCTTATCAATCCAGAGTCAAGAATGAGCATCAAAGGTGGAGACCATTCTGCAGGCTCCTAACCGCGTTGTTTACAAGCTATCAACACTTGGAGGATCTCAGACTTTCAACTCCTGAATTATCAGTGCCTATGGGTGAGGGAGACTCTCTTGGAACCAGTGGTTTGTCACAACTTCAGATATTCCTTTGGAGATACCCAAGACAAGTTTCTTTATGATGCCGATACCCTCAACCCCAAGGAGTTCTATGTTGAAATGTCACCCGCAACCGCTAAGCACGCTCTTGGGAAAGCCATTAAGAAAGTCTCAAGGAAGAAGAATCTAGTCCTGGACCCTAAGCCTAAGAAATCTAAAACCGCACCATCTCAAACCTCTGGTGCAGGTCCAAGTTCTAAGGGTAAAGGGAAGATGAATCTCGAGAGATGAACCCGATGAGGAGGAAGAAGAAGAGGAAGCCGGCATTGCCCCTCTCATCAAGAAAGCAAAGACTGTGAAGACTGCCACTGCAAATCTCTCTGAAGAAGATAAGGTTGCTTTTTACAAAGCAAAAATTGATAAGTTGGAGAGAAGGGCTGCAGTGAAGAAAGTTGCCAAGGGTCAACCAACAACTTCTGAACCGCTTGCTACTTCTCAACCGCAAGTTCAACCGCCACCCCAACCGCAACCAATTCCTCAAACTCAACCGCCTCCCTCTCCAACCATATCTCCTGCTCCAACTCCTCCTTCTTCACCCATTCAAACTCAAACCTCTTCTCCAATTCCTACCCAACATATTTCTCCTTCCAAATCCCTTTCTCCTAAACCTCTTTCTCCATCTCCTCCTCCCAAAACTGCAACCGCTCAGGGGGAGAATCCCAAGAAGAGGAGGTTCAAACAAATGGCCAAGAAAACAACCCCTCCAAAGAAACACTACCTTCACACTGTTGCCAAATCCAACCTCAAAATACCTGGTGAAACCTCCTCCTACTTTGATAAATCCTCCTCCATATCCAATTCAAATTCATCATCCCCTTCTGAATTTCAAACCCCTCAAAATCAAGCCACCTCAAATCCCAAAGCCTTCACTGAATGGACATCAAAGCCATCAGCAGGCCCAGCCCATTCAACCTCTAGACTTAAATCTCCAACTCCTTCACCACAAAATTCACCTATACACCAATCATCCCCTCACAACTCAAACCGCACCCAAAATTCCCCTTCTAAATCCCCTATCTCTTCCCCACAAAAATCCAACTCAACTCATTCCAACACAATCACTTCAACTACTCCTTCTGCTTCTATTCCTATACCAACCGCCCCTATACCAACCGCCCCTATTCCAACCGCCCCTATCCCAACCGCCCCTATACCAACCGCCCCCATTCCAACCGCCCCCATACCAACCGCCCCCATTCCAACCGCCCCCATCTCAACTCAAACCTCATCCCCTTACACAGTTCCTGCCTCACGCATTTTCCAAACCCTATTATCTCAAATGCCTCAAACCGCCCCTCCTACTTATTCTGAACCGCCTCCTTCCTTGACCTTTATTCCTTCATCATCAACCGCTCCTCCACCCTCTGACTACTCCCAAATCCTTTCCACCCTTCATCTTATTCAGTCCCAACTCCTGATAAACCAAGGCCTTATTGTCAAGCTAACCGCTTCCAATGCCTCCCTTGAAGCTTCCAACCGCTCCCTTCAAAAACTTGCTGAATCTCAGTCCCATCTGATTGCCTCTCAAACCCTACAAATGGCTGATCATAAGAACTCCTTAAAGAGTTTTGCTCAGAGACTTGATGCCATTAAGGGGGAGAAGGATATTGCAAACATTGTTAAAGCCTCAGCTGACTCTTGCTTTGAAAATTTCAAGAAGGAGTTATCTGAAGGTATCATTCAAATCCAATCATTTGGAGACTCTGACCTCAAAGAAATGATTTCTCAACTCTCAGCCGCCTCCAAAACCGCCTTTGATTCCCTCCAGCCGAATTCCTCAAAACCGCCAATTCCCAACCGCTTCCTACTCAAGATATTCAAACCTCTCTGAATGCGGTTGAGACTAATATTCTTGGTGGAATTGATAGTGTCAAATCCTTGATGGAGGTCAACACAAATTCTTTGAATGATGATCTGGCTGCCAAGTTGAATACTATCAAGGATGAATTTAATGACCGCCTTGAAAACATCAAGATAGGATTCACCACTAAACTTGAAGCCACAGTCAATGAATTAAAATCCTCCATCCAAGTGACTGTTGATCTTGATCCCATGACTGAAGCTATCTCTGTTCAGACCGCAGCAGTTCAGGGGGAGATTCACACCTTGTTCAATTCTTTGAACTCCTCCTTTCAAACCTCAATTGGTGAGCTATCTGATCAAGTGTCTGATAACTCCAAGGCAGTCTCTGATGCCAATCTCAAGATTGATTCTCAAGCAAATATCCTAGAGAGATTGGTGACCGCTCAAGGAAGGACCGCAGATGAGGTGAGAAGAATTAGAAAATCTTTGAAGTCTGAAACCTCTGCCTCAAATCTTGCAAGGAACCCAGAGATCAACAAACCGCAGCTGCAGCAGCAAGGTGAAGAACCGCACCAACCTTAGAACCGCTTTTGCTCTGTAATTTTTTTTGATAAACTCTTTTGTTGTTGGACCGCACCCTCTTTGTATTTCCTTTAGTCCAACTTTTGTTTTTTTTGCAACCCTGTAATTTTCTTTCATTCCTTTTTGTAACCGCCTGAGGAATTAATGGAAATTGCATCATGGTTCCAAAAACCTTGTTCATATCAAACTGCTTGTTTGTAGAACAATGAAACCTCATATGGTATTTAAACCTCATTCAAATATTTTCTAACTTAAAAATCACTATTTTGAATTGATGTTTAAACATTCAGTTTAAACCGCACTTTGAACTTAAACTCATATTTCTTACGTGCACTGAATGCATTTCTCTACTTTCCATATTGTAATTTTTTTTCTCTTAGAAAGTATAGAAATCTATAGCTTAAGCTAAGTGTGTGCATTGACTTGGGACATGATTTACCATGTTAATTCTTATGGACATGTTTTTTTACCAAGTACAATGTTTGCTTTAGTTATAGTAGGTAATGGCATCAATCAAATAGGGGGAGATTGTTGGGTATGCATGTTTTAACCCTCCTATATTTATATTAGATTTGATTGATACCATAACCTCCTGTCTATTTTAAGGACTTTAGGACCCTATGTAATGAAGCTTAGACTTCAATTTTTAGTTAAGTCCATTTTATAGATTAGGCTTGAAGACTGGCACAGACTCATTGGAATTGAGAGTTGCAGTTAAGTTTCAAACCGCTTCTTTGGAACCGCCCTAGCAAAACCGCCCTTAGCATTTGCTTGGTGAAATCCTTTGTTTGAAACTACTCTTGAACTACTCAAGTGCAACCGCCCTATGATGAACCGCACCTTGCAGCTCATTATCAACCGCACTTTGCAACCTCACTGGAGTTACCAACCGCACTTGTCAAACCGCCCATACTCCGTAACCGCCCCCAATGATTGAGACTTGAAGTGAACCGCTCTTTGACTTTGTGATCCACATCAGCAATATCCAATGTCAACCACCTTATCTTGTCACGTGATTCAAAGTCAGAGAAGATCTGCAAGGATCTTGAAAAGGTGACAGGTGTCCAAACCTCATTGCTTGCAGCTGGAGCATTATCAGCTTTATCTGCAACTACTGTACCAAAGGACAAAAGTGGTTGCTGTGGACCAATAAGAAAGCATCAAGTACTGTCCTTCAACAGCTGTGTCCAACGGCTACATTTTGGATGCTTGGGTATAAATACCCCTAATCTTCACCATTTGAAGATTGCTTGAAAAATTAGAGAAATTGCTGTGTTCATGAGAAGTTGAAGCTCTGCCCAGAAATTCTTAGTCCTTTGAATCTTCATCTTCAAACTTCAAGAAATATTCCCAAGCCCAGAAATCAAGCCTTAACACTTTCAAGAATCATTGTGCTCTACATCTCACAGATTTAAAGAGCCTTGATCTTGTTCTCACACACACACCTCATTTGTTCTAATCACATAGATTAAACACTTGAGATACACTGGTTATAGTTTTGGATTTGTTCTTCATAGTAAAGATTTTATTGTACTTTGTAATCTCTCAAATACTTAATATAAAATCTCTCTTAGAAATCCAAGACTAACCATCTTGGTAGTGGACGTAGATCGTTTATCGATTGAACCACTCCAAATAGCGTGTTCTTACTTTCTGCAATTATATTTCTTGTGCTTACTAATTATTTATCTTTGTCTCTGTTTGATCTTTATTTAGATATCCATTATTGTGAAATAGTGTTTGGAGTTAACATTGTCAAAACCTCACTTGTTTGTAAACCGCACGTACCAACTACTTTGTTAAAACCGCTTTACAAACCTCCTCTATCAAAACCACTTTGTAACTCTAAATATTCCGCTGTGCATTTTACACTTTCACTTGCAGTCTATTATCAACTGCAAGAGGATCTTGTAAGCAAGAGGTTTAATTTTTAAAAGAGGGCGAAAATTTTTTACAGCTATTCACCCCCCCCCCTCTAGCTGTATTTTCACCCTTGTTGCCACCTTTGGGACCAACATCTCTTTTTTAGCCTTTTTCTTCCTTTCAATTTGACTTACATTTGGATAACTCTAACTTTAAATTTTCTTCTTCTTTGTTTCCAAATCATCGGGCTAAGTCAATGGAGAGTCGCCAAATCGCCAACCTGGACATTGACAAGAGAAGGAAAAGACTTGCCAGTGCTCGCGACGCTACTCTCAGCCTCCTTCCCGCTAATTTGCCTCTGCCTCTATCCCGTGATGGGAAAGACACAGATGAAATTGCCTTGGGGAAAGCCCAAAGTTCATCTAAGGCTAGAGCTAAACCCAATGACCCTGGAACCAGATCAAAGCGACAAAAGAGGCTTGCTGCGGTTTCACCCAATGTCGCCCCTCCCGCTCAAGAAGCTATCCCTCCAAATCCAGTTATTACTCAGGTTCTTCCACCTACTCAAGTCCTTTCTTCTAATGAAGGCAATGTCCCGCCAACCTTTGTTCCGCCAACTTCTATCTCGCAGTCTGACGATGCCTCCATTGAAGAAACCATTGACATTCCTCTTCCTGATCCTATTCAAACCAACTCTCCCGCTCCTGCGGGCGACGCCATTGAGCCCATTCACAATGAAGTTCCCCCCCTCTCTCACGAGATAGAGATTTGCGACTTAACCAACACCTCCAACTCACCTCCTACTCCACGCGACCCACATATTCCCGCTACTCTTCCTGCTCCCAGCTGGCTCCAAGAGGGTTTTGTGAAGCCAATCAATTTTGATGGGCTTTATAATCTGAGCAAAGAAGCCTCCAAAATTCCCCGCTTGACGGGACTGGTCAATGAAACTCGCAGCGTTGAAGAAAGTTTGTTAGGCAGTTCTGCTTTAATTCGCGCCAGTGATCCAGTACAAGCGAGACAAGTAACCAACATGGATGTGGACCATGCTACTTGCCAAGCTGGAACTTACTTTTCCTTGGTATGTCGCTTTTCCTTTTCTTAATCAATTGTGACTTTGTTCATTTTTGTCCTTAATTTATACATTGCTTTTTAATTAGCTTGGAGCTTCCATAATGGGTATAAGCGAGAAAAACAATCGCCTTACCAAAGACTTGAGTAAGTTAGACATTGCCAATCAAATTCTGCGGAAGGACAAGGAAACCCTTCGCGGTCGGATCGGAAGGCGGGATGCAACTATCAATAACTTGGAGGGAGAGCGGGATAAATTAAAGACTGACTTAACCAATTCCCAGCATCAACTCGCGACTGCTCAAACTGAACTCAATGCCGCCAAAGCTAATCTCAACAATGCTACCACTGAGCTTAATTCTGCCAAGGAAAATGCCGCCAATCTTCTGAGCGAGAATGAGACTTTAAAGAAGACTCATGCCGTTGACACTCAATTTTTTCAAGGCGAGATAGCTAAGTTGCGAGAAGAAATGATTGGGAAAGTCGCTGAGATCACTTCCCTCAACGCTGATGTGGCCAAACTCAGAGATGACCTTCTGGACATTGGCGACCAAATTCTCTCTACAAGTTCTGCGAGCTGCAGCTGCAGATGCCACTGTAATACCCGCCATTACCATTGAGCGGCTCGCCAAGTGGGGTTCGGAGCCAATTTTCAGCGACATATGCCGCCGTGGTCACCCTATGGTCCCTTACTCACCTGAAGAACTCAAGGACTTGGTGGAAGAAGATGCCCTATTGGGAAAAGCGTCTTGGAATCCCACTCCTATCCAAACCCCAAATGTCCTTGCTTTATGGAATGCCCAATTGGAACAGAAACATAAACTCTTGGATGATGCAAAGGCTCTCGCTCTTGCGGCCTCCAGCTCTACTCAACCCGCACCATCAGATGAACCCACTACTTAACTTGATTTTGCTTTTAGTACTTAGTTTCTTTTGCACAACTTTGTAACTCGCCTGGAAGGCAAAACAATTTACTTTCTTTTATTTGGGCCTGCGTGCCTTTAACAATGTATATTCGCGGCCTTTGAGGTTGCCCCTTTTATCTTTACTTACAGTGCATATGCCGCGACTCATCTTGTCGCTGATCTTTGTTTTTCTTTTACTCTTTCCTTGCTTTTTTCATGATTCTTACTTAGAATAATTTCCTTCTTTTTTTTACCTTCATATCTTTCCTTGAACCACATCTTTTCACGCCCTTCAGGCGAGATAGATATCTCTTCCCTTTAGCGACATCTTTTCATGCCATTAAGGCGAGATGTGCTTTCTTTTCCTTGAGATGGGCTTCTTTCTCGTTTATAGTCGATATAGACTTTCTCGTTTATAGTCGGTATATACTTTCTCGTTTATAGTCGCATCCATATACATGCCATTCAGGCGAGATGGGACTTTCATTTTTATAGTCCGTAGACTTTCTCTTTTATAGTCCGTGGACTTTCCTTTTTATAGTCCGTGGACTTTCCTTTTTATAGTCCGTGGACTTTCCTTTTTATAGTCCGTAGACTTTCTTTTTTATAGTCCGTAGACTTTCTTTTTTATAGTCGTATCTTTACATGCCATAAAGGCGAGATAGACTCTATTTCCCTTGCAATTTCATGCGACTTGCAATTTGTTTTGATAATTCATCAAAAACCTTTTACCTTCTTATCTATGGCGAGATAACACCATATACTTATACTCCCATCGAAAAAGTGAAGTTGTCTTTAGGCAACTTTACTCCAAGCGACTTTCTTTTTCTGCTTTTAGCGACTTACCACATGAGCATTATTATAGTACAAAGTATGATAACAGCAAAACAAATTTGAGTTATAAAATTTCATACTTTCATTTTATTCAACATATTCAAAACATGTATAACTTCCATTCATTATACTTTCATTTCATTTAAAGTATTCAAGATATATATAACTTTCATTCATGATTAAAAACTCCATATATTCATCAAAAATACTATGAAAGAGATTTTAATAAGAATAATTTTAAATAGACAAATTACCCTTATCTCTTCAATGATAATATCTCTTTAGGTGATCTACACTCCACGCGTTCGGGACATCCTTGCCGCCTTCTTCCTTCAAATGATATGTCCCTTCTCGCACAACCTTAGCAATCTGAAAGGGACCCTCCCATTTTGGATCTAGCTTTACAAATCCCGCCGTTGCCCCCTTTATCTCACGGCTCCTCAGCACCCAATCTCCTATACTGAATGATCTTTTGTTCACCCTTTTGTCGTGCTGTGCCTTCATCCTTTGCTTATAGTTGATCATTCTCAATTTCGCTCTAAGCCTCTTCTCATCACATAGATCTAACTCGCGGCACCTTCTGTCGCCGTTCAATACTTCATCATAATAGGTCACTCTATGTGTAGGCAAACCCATCTCCGCAGGAGCCATTGCCTCAGAGCCATAAGTTAATGCAAACGCTGTCTCGCCTGTTGATCCTTTGACAGTTGTCCTGACATACCACAAAGCTGTAGACAATTCCTCCAACCAAGCACCTCCCCTTTTCTCTATATTCTTGCACAAAATTTCCAGGACTTGTTTGTTGGCGGCTTCTACTTGCCCATTGCATTGCGGCCTATAAACTACAGACTGCCAGTGTTTGATGTTCAAGTTTGAGCAAAAACCATGAAACTTCTTCCTGAACTGCGGCCCATGATCAGAAATGATTGCTCGCGGCATTCCATGACGACAAAGAATCTCCTCCGTTACAAATCTAATTATCTGGTCCTCAGTGGTAGAAGTTAATGCCCTGGCCTCCGTCCACTTTGTGAAATAATCAACAGCTACCACCACCATTTGAGCTCCTCCTTTGGCTTTGGGGAAAGGCCCTATGAGATCAATCCCCCACATATCAAAGGGCCAAGCCGCTATAATAGGTGTCTGTTCTGTGGCGGGCTGTCTAGGGATATTGGCGTGTCGCTGACATTGATCACATCTCCTCACATACTCTTCCGCATCCTTCTTCAATGTTGGCCAATAATATCCATGAAACATGATTTTATTGGCCAAGGTTCTAGCTCCTGGATGACCTCCACGGACTCCTTCATGTACTTCAAATAAAACTTCATCAACTTTGCCTGGCTCCACACATCTCATTAAAGGGCGCGAGAAAGATTTGCGGTAAAAAATTCCATCTTGCACGGTAAATCTGGGCGACATTCTCTTAACAATCTTTGCCTTATCTTCATCTTGGGGCAACTCTTCCCTTTCCAAATAATCCTTCATCTCGATAACCCAATCTTTCTCGCCCACTTCCACCTCCATAATCAGCGGCCTATCGTATGCTGGCTCTTCCACAAACTACACCACCATCTTCTTGGGCAACTCTTCTATTTTGTCGCAGGCGGCCTTGCTCAGCATGTCAGCCCTCTCATTTTTCTCTCTATCTATCTGCTCCAATTCCCAATAACTGAAGCTTTGCAAAATCTGCCTTGCCATATCACAATACTTTGCCAGAGTTGGATTCACCACCCCATATCTGCCCTTCACCTGGTTAACAATTAATTGGGAATCAGAGTGGGCTATTACCTGTTTAACCCCTATATCTCGACACAATTCCAATCCCTCCACTAATGCTTCATACTCCGCCTGATTATTTGACATGTTGAATTTGAACCTTAACGCTTTCTCATACTTGCAATCTTCCTCAGGTGAGCTCAGCGATATTCCAGCTCCTCCCTTATCCTTGGCAGAAGACCCATCGACATAAAGCTCCCAACATCCCGCTGGCCTTTCCCGCTCTTCTTCTGCCTCAGGATCCTGCGACTTAGCTTTCCTCTTCCTGACCTCCTGAGTTTCAATCTCCTCTCTCTCATAAGTAAATGAGGTTTCAAGTATAAAATCAGCCAGTGCCTGAGCCTTAATGGCGTTTCTCGCCTCATACTGAATGTCAAACTTTGTCAATTCAATCGACCATTTGAGGAGCCTTCCCGCTGAATCAGGCTGCTGCAAAATCTTCCTCAAAGGAGCATTGGTCAAGACAGTGATAGGATGAGATAAAAAGTAGGCTCTTAGTTTCCGTGTCACAATCACCAGTGCATAGGCTAACTTTTCTGCATTAAAGTACCTCGCTTCCACTTCACTCAACGCCTTTGACACATAGTAGACCGGCTTCTGCATGCCGCCATCTTCCTTTATCAATACCACCGCAACTGCGAGATCAGAAGCCGCTAGATACACGTACAAGTGATCACCTTCTTCAGGACTACACAGAATTGGCGGCTTTCCCAAGTATTCCTTTACCTTCTGAAAGGCTTCCTCACACTTTTCATCCCAAAAGAATTTTTGATCCCCCTTCAACAATTTGAAAAATGGCAAACACTTTTCAGCCCACTGCCACACAAATCGCCCCAACGCTATCACCCTTCCATTCAACCTTTGGATCTCCTGAATTGTTCGGGGCGACTTCATATCCATTAAAGCTTGAATTTTCTCCGGATTGGCCTCTAGGCCGCGGCGGTTTACCAAAAATCCCAAAAATTTTCCCGCCGTCACTCCAAAAGTACACTTACTTGGGTTCAGCTTCATTGAATTTTTCCTCAAATTCTCAAAGGTCTCAGCGAGATCCACCAAATGATCCTCCCCCTTGGTCTTGATCACCATATCGTCAATGTAGGCTTCAACGTTCCTCCCAATCTGCGACTTAAACACCTTATTGACCATCCTCTGATATGTCGCTCCAGCATTCTTTAAGCCAAAAGGCATCATCTTATAGAAAAAATTGCCAATGGGGGTTCTAAACGATGTTTTAGCCTTGTCCTCCTCAAGCATCTTGATTTGATGGTACCCCGAATACGCATCAATAAAACTGAAAACTTTATGCCCAGCAATGGAATCAACCAATCTATCAATTTTTGGCAAAGGATAACAATCCTTTGGGCAAGCCGTATTCAAATCTGTAAAATCTATACACATTCTCCATTTCTTATTTGCCTTCAACACCATAACTGGACAAGCTAGCCAAACTGGATAAGTAATTTCTTTTATGATTCCCGCCTTTAATAGCTTCTCCACTTCTCCAATCACCGCCTTCTCCTTTTCAGCTGAAAGATATCTCACCTTTTGTTTATAGGGCTCTACGTTTGGGTCAGCGTTCAAACAATGTAGGGCGACATTCTCATCTATGCCTCGCATGTCCTATGGTTTCCAGGCAAATACATCAATACTATCCCGCAAAAATTCGACCAACTTATCCCGCTCTTCCTTATCCAACTGCTTCCCAATTTTGATTTTTTGCTCGGGATATTCATCATTAACCATTACCTCTTCCAACTCTTCCGCAGCCTGAATGTCTGGCTCATCTCGCATTTGCAGAGTATCTACCTCCATCTCTGTCGCCTTTCTCTTATTAACACATTTCTTACCACCTTTGTCGCTGCTCTCCCCCTTATCTCTCCCGACAAGCGACACACCTTCAGGTGTTTCTATCACAATTTCTTCATCACATTCCTCACTATCAGAATCCACTATCTCCTCAATGAGGAGCTCCTTCATTTTAACAAATTCCGCAGATCTTGACCATGTCATCTCAGCTTGCATTGTAACCAGTGCCATCAAATTCCCTTCTGATCTCTCATCCATCACTTCTACCTCTGTTTCTTGCTCATCATTCCTTTCCCGCAGCCCTTCGTTTTCCGCCCTTTCATCAATAACAATGATCGCCGACTTATTCTTCATGCTTTATGTTTCCTCCCAGTCATCATACCCTCCTAAGTCGGTGATCATGTTAATTCTTGCGTCTCGCACCATCAAGGCCGTGGAAAGTGAACTTGTGCTTGCCCTTGCCGCGGTTTGCATCTCAATCTTCTTTTGAATCACCTCCTTTACCTCACTCTTCAAACAAGCAATTCCATTGGGCGTAGGGAATTTGACTCTCTGATGCGGGATTGAAACAACCATTTCAAATGTCTGCATAAACGGGATACCCACAATGGCATTGTAAGGCGACACCAAATCTATCACCATGAACTCCACAGTGCGAGTTCTCACCATCTCGCCTTCTCCTATCTCCACCGCCAATGAAATTGTCCCCTTAACCCGCACCGTATGATTTATGAATCCCTCCAAAAATCCCTTGTAGGGCACCAGATTAGCTTCAGTATATCGCATCTTCTTGAAAGCTTCATAATAGAGGATGTTGCGACTTGCTCCTGAATCTACCAACACTCTGTGCAGAATACTGTTCCCTGGAGCAATGGAAATCACCACTGGTTGACACCCATGGCTTGGAGTTAAAGCCAATTCTCGCCTTGAAAAGCTAATTATCCTCTCTTCACTTGGCGGGTAAGCTGGAATATGGCAAGTATGCGACAGAGACATGATCTGATTACTCAAACAAGTGATACTCGCCGGCTCATGAATCACCAGTATCTCATTTCTATCTCCATTTCCTCCGCGGGCTTCTACATTCTGCTCTGGCACTACATACTCCTGTAACTCGCCCCTATTAATTTTAGATTGAATCACCTTCTTCAAATTATAACAATTATTTGTATCATGCCCCCTATCCCGATGATAGTTACAATACTGATTCATGTCTCTTCTCCCTTTATCTGTCATCTCGAACGCCGCTGGAAGCTCAACAGCTCGCAAAATTTCACTCGGCCTGGCATTCAATCTCGCAAACCTGATTATCCTCCTTGGGCCGCGACCCCCAGCACGGCCTCCCCCTCTGCCGCCACCTTGATTACCTCTACCTCCACCTTGAGCCGCATTTTCATCTTTAACATACTCAATTCTGTCCTTAACACTTTTCCTCGAAGTGTTAGATGTTCCTTCTTCAATGTCTTCTCCACCACAGTAAGCCTTAACCCGCTCATATAGCTCGCCCAAAGTCGTTGGCAACCTCGAAGTGTTAGATGTTCCTTCTTCAATGTCTTCTCCCTTTTAAAAGATTCAGATGTCAGCCCAGACATATACATTACTATCACATACTTGGGTTCAATCTCAGAAATTTGATTAGCAATTAGCAAGAATCTGTTGGTATAAGTGACAAGGCCCTCTCCCGCCTTTTGCTTGATCCCAATCAATTTTTGTAGCACTACTGGCTGAGTCCCTACAGCCCCAAATCTCGCCAAAAATTTCCTCTTGAAATCTTGATAACCCAGGATAGAATTGGCGGGTTGCTGCATGAACCAATCTAAAGCTTGAAGCTCCAAGGTGCTGGCAAAAGTTTTGCACAGCAAGGCATCATCCTTGGTTACTATCGTCATCGTAACTTCAAATCCCGCCACATGGGTTCTGGCTGTGGTAACTCCCGCATATTTAGTCAATATGGGCAAACGAAACTCCGGAGCGGGCTCAGCTTCTTGAATATACTTGGCAAAAGGAGCGACAAATGAATCCTTCTCGCTATCAACTACACCATCCTTTTCCAACTCTGCCAGTCTTCTCGCCATCTCGGCCATCTGTTTCTTTAATCCATCCTCCTCTCCAAAGCGGCTTACTCCCGCGCACTTTGCTTTCTCCATCAGTTTAGATCTCTCGCCTCCTCTAGAAACCTTCAATTCTTGCTCTCCATATCCTTCTTCATTTGAAGCAGTATCATCCTCATCATCTTTACAATAAAAGGACGACATCTGTGATGTATGCGGCCAATGATGCACTTTAATTTTTCACCCATTCTCCATATATTCTCCAGCTTTCCTCTTCTGCTGCCCAGCCATTCTCGCCTCGATTTCCTTATGTTTTTCAGGTTCTGCCTCCTTTTGTCGCTCACCATCATCCACCACAATTATCTCCTTATTCGCCCCCTTATTTCCTTCCTCTGCTGCCTTCAACAAGCCCTGCGGGATAGGGGTTGGCTTCTTTTTCAAAGTCATTAGTCGCTTGTTATTTTCCAACAATTGTAAAATCAAATTGTTGTGGATTCTCAAACTTTCCTCCTCCGCATCAACTTCATCCTCCTGCGGTGGCGACATAACATTTCTTTCCCTCTCGCCTCCGGTAACCCGCTCTCTTTCCTCCGGAGTAACTTGCAGCGAGGTTGATGTCTCTTTCGCTCCGCCAGTTCCCATATTCCCCAGACCTAAAATAGGAGGTATAAGGCTCCTTCCCGCCATTGTCTTCTGACCAACTATGCCTTTTTCAGGTGTTGTCATTCCTTACCACCCACGTAATCAAAGTGATGAACCCCAACTTTGAAGATCTGCAAATCTTATGAAGATTTGTAGATCTTAACCCAGAAACTTGAATATGTTCTTCCTCTTATTGTACTTTATCAAGCACAATACCAATCTCACTTCACCAATTTTACTCAATCACCAATTCACAAACACACAAACTCCAAAATCAGATGAATTCCCACAAAATCAAACCCAGAAACACCAAAAATTTCAAGCCACCAAATTCAATCAAACTTTTCTACCAACCTTCACGGACTCCAAAAAATCCAATTCAAAGGAGACCAACGTTTCTAAATCAAAAATTCGCACCCAAACAAAACCACAAAAATTTTCAATCCACCAAAACTACCAACAATAATCGACTCCACACAAAGTTCAACCCCAGAAGAACTTTATGAACAGAAAACACCCAGAAAAATGAACAACAACAAAACAACTTAATCGAACACCTACAAATCGCCAGATCTACCCACAACACCCAAACTTACTAATCCTCCGTCGGCCACCTTCAAAGGACGAAGAGACTCAGGTCCCGGCAACGGAACCAATTGATGTTGCTATGAATTTCCTCAAGAAGCAACACGACCGTTGTAGTCCAATCGTGATAGATTCGACTCCTTCTTCTCGCCTGCACACAAGCAAACGTGACTAGACCGGGGGCGGCTCCGGCGTAAGCCCCTCCGGCATGAGGATAAGCAACTGTCTGGGCAAAGGAAATCTGAACAATGGAAAGGTGTTTTGTGGGTGTATGTGAACGTACCTGAAAGGGATGATGACCCCTCATATATATACCCCTTCCCTCGTGCCATGCACATGCTAACCTCACGTTTCATGCCTCATTCCACGTGTCCTCACTTCATTGGTCCATAATGAGAATAAACTCCAAGCATTTGATCACTTTTCCCAAAGTTAACCGTTTAATGGGCCCCACTTCATAGATATTTATATGCCGCCTCTTAAGGGTCGCTCCCCCTAGAATCTGTCTCTCGCCGGATACGGGCAACTGAGGGTCGTGTCGTCTCACCCTAATATCTTGCCTCTCATTTCACATTATTGTCTCGCCGGCTTGCCTCATTATCTCGCCGTTCATCAACTAATATCTCGTATGTATTATCTTGGGCTTTCCCTTTCATGGAATGTATCGGGATATCTTTTGACATAATTTCCTGCGAACCACATCTGGGCTACCTTTATCAATATCTTCTTCTTGGGCCTTTACCCGCTTTGGGCCTACTTGATCATTTCCCGCTTATAGACTTGGCCCAGGCCTAATCATTATTTTTGGGCAGCATCATATTCAACAATTGTTGATGTTTTCTTTCAACTACCCCATTTTGTTGGGGAGTACCAACACAAGAGCTTTGATGGGAGATGCCTAAGGAAGCAAGAAAAGGAATAATTTCCTTATTGAAGAACTTTGTTCCATTATCAGTCCTAAAGTTTTGATAGTCAAGCCAAACTGATTAGAAACATATGCCTGAAAGTTTTTGAGGGTGGAGAAGACATTGTATATGGTGGTGAGAAGAAAGGTCCAAGTTGTAACGATCCCAAATTTCCACAACCATAATAACCCTTAATTGATAATAAAATAACCTCCAACGGCTACTAAAACCATAATTCAAACACTAACCACAATTTAAAATAACTTAAATGCGAATAACGGTAACAATTTCAACGGCTAGTACAATCCACTAGCTCAACAAAATCTTTAAAGTCTTACAACTCTCAAATAAATGCAATAACTAACTAAAGAGACTAAAATGAAATAAACTAAACGATCCTTGATCTCCTTATGAAGTGCTCCCGAACCGTTTCAAATTCTTCATATATGAAATCTGGAAGAAAAGAAGATGAAAGGGTGAGTGAACAATGCCCAGTAAATTCATATACAATCCCTCCGGTTACTAAGGAAGAGTTGACCTGAAGGAATATCAAACGATACAAATTTCAAGCAACAATCGAAGACATAATAGAACACAAATTCGAAATAGTTATTTACCAAATCTCAAACCAAATGTCTTTCAAAATCTCAACGGTTTCACAAACTGAGTTGACAAATATTTTGGAGTTTCAAATGATGACGTAATCGATTCAAATTGACTCGAATGATTTACTTAATTAAAACCGTCCCATACCAGTTTTAATTAACTAAACCACTCACAGATTTTAAGGAATTTCAAAGGACTGATAAGCTGAACAAAGTTGACTCGAATGATCTAGTTATCTACAGCCGTCCCATACCAGCTGCAGATAATCAAATCATTCACAGACATCATGATCACAAAAGTGGTCCACTGACCTTATCAAACCAAAATCCCATAAAGGGAACAAAATTGACTCCGCAGAGTCCTAAACAGTGTATCCGGAACACCCCACCACTAATTTGAAGTGGTGTACTAAGTTTGCCCGAAGGCCAAAATATCAAATATACCCCGCCGAGGCAGGTTGTCTAACTTAGTGATCATTAATGAAACAAAATTATATCATATCAAAACTTATTGTATACAAAAATACGAACTTTCACAACACAATAAAAATTCCATATTTACGAAACCAAAGAACGATTCAACAAACGAATAGCAAAAGATTAGCAAATAACGGTAAACGAGGGAGTCAAAACAAATACTGACGCGAGGTCAGCTTTTACGTATCAAAGAAACGTACATCGCCAAGAAATATGCGGAAGCCTAAATAATGAAATGGAGCGAAAATCAATTAACTTAAAGATGTATAATCCCTTACCTCGATTTCTTGTACTATCCTTGCAACGAATCCTCGCACGAATCTACAATCATACAAAAGATTCTCTTTTAACTCCTCTAAAGGTTAACCCTTAACCCTTTCGGTTACCAAAATACCCCTAGGATTTCTAGGGTTTTTCAATCTTATGAATCAAAACAAGAAGATATGACATTACCTTAGTTTGGACCTCGAACACACAACAATGGAGTTCTTCCTCCTTCTTCTTCCTCAAGCCGGCCTCCATCTCTCTCTTTTCGGTCTTTGCATCGCTCTCTCTCTCTCTCTCTCTACTCGGCTCTCTTTCTCTGCCGTTTCTCTCTATGCGTCTCTCTCCCACTCTCCCTAATTCTCTTTTGCCGTTTAAATAGTAAAGACTTTCATCCGTTTTAAAATATCAAGAGACTTTCATCCGTTATAAAATACCAAGAGACTTTCATCCGTTATAAAATACAAAGAGACTTTTATCCGTTATAAAATACCAAGAGGCTCTAGGATTAATGAAATATAATTACTCTTGGATTTCCTAAACCTAAACCCAAAATAGCCCAAGTCCAAGTCCAATGAGGAAACCCCAATTTAGGTAGCCTAATTTTAATAACAGCCCATTAATCCTAATCCATCTAGGGAAGTTAAACCCAATTAATTAATCACATAACCTAAATAATCAATTTAGAAAATAATAAATAAAATTATTACTTAAAAAAATTCGGGTTATTATAGGTCATCTACCACATTTAAAAATTATGTGCACCCATTCAAAGTTTGAGTTCTATAGGGCCCACATAAGTCACAATGAATAAGCAGAAAAGGAACATGAGTGACAGTAGTGCTCGCATGGAAAGGTAACATATGTTGTTTGGAGAGAATAAATGATTACATTTGAACTGAGCATGGGATGAAATTTTATGAGAGATATTAGGAATTTTCTGAATAAGAGGAAAAGATATACTCCCTCCGTCCCAATAAAAGCTTCACCAATTACCCAAAAGGCCCCTGCTAGTTTCACCTTTCCTTTTTTGGACATAAAATATTATTATTTCCTCCACTCATTCTCTCTCCTACATTATTTTAATACTCACAACACCATTATAATTTATTATTCCCTCCACTAATTCTCTCTCCTATTTTCAAATTACACTCACAATATTTTTTTTCCCTCCCATTACCATAATTCCCGTGCCCACCCAAAAGGGTGAAGCACTTAATGGGACGGAGGGAGTACTCCCTCCGTCCCACTATACTTGACACCCAAGGGGTGGGTTCAAAAACCAAGGAAAAAGAATAAAATAAAAAAAATGTGTGGTGAAAAATGAAGAGAGAGAATGAGTGGGGTAAATAGTAGTGTTGGTTGAATAAATATGTGGTAGAAAATGAAGAGAGAGAATGAGTGGTGGGGTAGAGTGAATATAAAAATATAAAAACTTGGTTATTTTTGGAAGGTGTCAAGTATAGTGGGACGGCCCAAAATGGAAAGAAGTGTCAAGTATAGTGGGACGGAGGGAGTATGACCTAATCTTGAATGCCAAAGATGTATATCATCACAAGTAACAACATTAAGACATGGAATACAAGAAGTTACATCCTGAACAACAATATTATATACTACAGAAGAATGCAGAATGTAGAAACCATCATGTAGCACTCCTCCAGTTGCCACAGTTTTCTTTGAGAATTTGTCCTCTTATATGAATGAAAGCATCACATAATACCATCAAAATTGCTTTAACATCTTTCTTTGAGCATTTGTTCTTCCTATACCACATGTACATGTACATGCACAAAAACAAGTAGTAATTGTATCTAAAGAGGCGCTCTCATCCCATAACCCTTTCAATTTGTGATAATACATCTCAACTGAGGTGTTTCCTTGTTCCAAGTCTATGAATATCCTTTTCAATTTGAAAAATTATGTGACCATCAATGATGTAGCTGTATCCAAATTGCATGTGCAGAAGCAACAAAGCTGAGGCTGTTACCAATTTCTTCAAACATTGAATTGAAGAACCATGAAATTAACATGTCATTTGCTCGTTTCCAGAGTGAATCAAGTTGTGTACCTTTTGCAGGTTCAACAAATGATCCATCCACAAAACATAACTTGTTTTTGGCTGTCAAGCACTGTAGTTTTCAGATCCAACAACCTTCTTTGATACCAAACATAACTGAATAGATTGTTGATGCTTTGATTCTGGGAATATATTTCGGCATAATTGAATGCAACTAGGAAAAAATAATGAACCAACGTTTCCGGTTTAGATACATGTTCCAATAAATGAAATGTAGCACTATTACAAAAAAAAATTGAATCACCAAATTAAAAAACAAAAATGCACACCTAACATTAGAATAAAAGTTAACGAATTATTAACACATAATGAGGTGTTTTAAAGGAATCGGCCCCAAATCTTCATTGCTGGCAGGGCATCAAAGCCACCTCTATTTTCTCACCCATGGTTGGCTTGGATACTTCCGTCACCACAATCTTGTTCTTGAAGCCGAGTTCTCTTTTTGACCCATCCAACGGGTCGGGTCAACAAGACCTCAACATGATCCTTGGCCTGATCTTGATTCTAATTTATGGATTTGTGAAACTGACCTCATGGATCAGTTGGATGGTTGGCTTCCTCAATGATAAATTTGGCTGGCTTTGACAACATTTGCATTTTCCCTTCACATAGATGACCATAGCAGTGTCTGAATTAATACAACAAAAATCATTACCATGTCAGATGTTATCTTCCTGGCAGAAATTTTTCATCCTTATTTATAGGATCTGGCAACACTGAAACCTTTCTCTACAATTCTCTTTGGCAAAGATGAACAAGGCTAGGTATGTCAAGTCCTTTACTCTTCTTTATAGCTCCGGTTATGTCACTCACTGCGACGACCTTTCCACCATTTTCACTTATCAGTTAAGCAGCCCAAGAACCAACATTGCCAAATCCCTGAGATAATAAAAACAAGACCCCCAATTAGAGGACTATCACGTAGTTAACTTGTGAATTATTAAAGGTGAGAAATGAAGACAAAAAAACCAGCAAAAATTGTTGTGAATTTGGTGGTACCCCGTTGCAATCAAGACAAGAAATCAACACACCCACAAGCACAAAAGAGAAAGAATCACACACACAAGAACACAAGAGTTGTTTACCCAGTTCGTTCAACACATGAACTACGTCCGGGGGCAATTGCCAAGCCAAAATTGTATTAGACACCTTCTAATATGTTGCTTCTACAACTACAATGTGTTCTAGGTCGTATCTATGCTTATATAGTAATACAAGGAAACCCTAAATCAAATTAAGAAGAGTTCTAATCAAAATAGGAAACAAATCTGCTGCAGATTTTTCTCTCCCGACACGTGGGTGGTCGCCCATCACTCCATGGGCGGTCGCCTAAGCCAAAAATTCCACGAGCCAATGCTTCTGTCTTCCTGGGCGGTCGCCCAACACCACCTGGGCGGTCGCCCATCGCAACAGAAGGTTCACCACGAGTTTCCTCCTTGATCTCAGCAACTCCTCCGACTTAGACCCCTTTTTCCTCATAGTTTAGGACTCCAATCCCAACAATCTTCCACCGGAGACTAAACTAACAAGCATAGAACACCCATCAACTCCCACCACGGAGTAAAGAACTTCGAACACATTTCCCCCCTCCATATTGGCTTGACACTACCTCTCCTATCCTCAAGTACTAAGGCGAGTTGAAACCAAGCGACGTTTCAACCTCTCCGTGTTAGATGATTCTTGCCTCCCCAAATCAGCTTCTACCTTGATTTCTCCCCGCAAGTCTAACTTCGCCTTCTCCCTCCAGACCCGCCTTCCTCGCAATGCTTCCCCTTGAAACTTGAACACACCTTGTTTCTTGCATCGTCTTCTTTTGGTCTGATTACGCTCTCTGTTAGGGCACTTGGACTTCCACACCGCGTTGATCAACTTTGTGTCCTTCTCCCCCCTAACATACCGTTTCTTGATGTCTCTCCTTTTTACACCAATAGGCCGGTTCTTTAGCCTCTTGCTCCCACCGGAACGAATATCGACATTGTAGGTAGAGTACAATATCTTCCCCTTAACCCCATGAGCTATCACCTTAGCCCCTTTTGTGACTTCCCAAGACCCACCAATGAAGGTCACACCATACCATTCACTGTCAAGTTGTCCCACAAAAATCATTCTTCTCAAATCCGGAACATGCATCACGTTGTGTAGTTGTAAAACAGCCCCGTTAGGTGTCTTCATCATCACATCCCCCTTACCTTTGACCTTCAATGGCTGACCGTCACCAAGATAGACAACCCCAAAGTCTCCAGTTTTGTACCGCTTCATTGATTCTGCATCCCCACTAGCATGACAAGAAGCTCCGGAATCCAACACCCAATCTTCACCCGACTGCTCCTCTCCTAGGATTAATACATCTCCACCATCATCCACCACGTGTGCACCACCATCTTTACCGGACAAATATAATCGATATGACCTAATTCGCCACAATTGTAGCACTTGACCTTTTTCCCTTTTTTCGGTCCTCCCCTTTTTCTCTCCACCCTAAGTGCAGCCCCATCTACGGAAGATTCTCCCCTTTTCTCTTTCCTTCGCAACTCCTCTTGAAGGATGAGATCTCTAACCTCCGTATACACCAATGCTGTTTTCGACGTACTAATCGTTGTGACAGTAACCTCCCAATTATCAGGCAAGGATTTTAGCAGAAAACAAGCTAGCACTTCATCGGAGAAAGTAATATCAACACTTTTCAATTGGTCCACCATACCTTTGAAATTACCGATATGACTTGCCGCTGTCTGCCCTCTGACATCTTCGCATTCGCAAACCTCTTTATCAAATGCACCTTATTGATATTCGACGGCTTCTCATACATGTCTGACAGCGTTTGCAGCAACTCCACCGTTGTCTTGGCCTCCATAGCGTTCCGTGCAACGTCGTCGGTTAGGGCACTCCTTACCGCTCCTAACGCCTTCCGATCCAAAGTCTCCCAATCCCCTTGTGACATGCCTTCGGGCTTCTCCTTCAAGGGTCCATGAAGATCCTTACAATAAAGGTAGTCTTCAATTCTTGTCCTCCAAAACGTGAAATTCACACTGTTGAATTTCTCGATTGAGTTCTTCATCTGACTGCTTCACCAAAATCCCCAAGAACGCGATTCAAAAAATCAACTAATGAAACTTTGAATCCTCCGAACCAATGCTCTGATACCAGTTGTTGTGAATTTGGTGGTACCCCGTTGCAATCAAGACAAGAAATCAACACACCCACAAGCACAAAAGAGAAAGAATCACACACACAAGAACACATGAGTTGTTTACGCGATTCGTTCAACACATGAACTACGTCTGGGGGCAATTGCCAAGCCAAAATTGTATTAGACACCTTCTAATATGTTGCTTCTACAACTACAATGTGTTCTAGGTCGTATCTATGCTTATATAGTAATACAAGGAAACCCTAAATCAAATTAAGAAGAGTTCTAATCAAAATAGGAAACAAATCTGCTGCAGATTTTTCTCTCCCGACACGTGGGCGGTCGCCCATCACTCCATGGGTGGTCGCCCAAGCCAAAAATTCCACGAGCCAATGCTTCTGTCCTCCTGGGCGGTCGCCCAACACCACCTGGGCGGTCGCCCATCGCAACAGAAGGTTCACCACGAGTTTCCTCCTTGATCTCAGCAACTCCTCCGACTTAGACCCCTTTTTCCTCATAGTTTAGGACTCCAATCCCAACAAAAATTACTCTCAGATGATATTTCAACTCTGAGACATAACTCTCCCGCCCATATTTTCAACCTTAAAAAAAAAAAAAAAAAAAACTGTAAAGAACGACAATGAATGAACCAAAAGGGAAAACTCAAATAAAATCCAACCAATTTGTGACCGAGGGTCCAATCATGATCAAACATAGCTGTCACCGGAAGGGCCAGCAAAAAAAAAGCCTCTCAAGACTCTGCCTAAGATTGAAGGCTAAAATTACAGAACTAAGATAAAAATTACGGACAAAAATTACAGATCTCGGACGACACCTGCAATATTCTCCTTCCGCCACCAAATAGAATGAGCTCGAAAACCTGTCCTCCCCGGAGTAAACAGCTCAGGCTCGGATCATACAGTTGTTTGGGCAAACTAAGCGAAATGAAGACGATCGGCAGATTCAAAACGGAGAGTGCGTTGAAGAAGATGGCCGGCGGTGGGTGCCTGTTACTGTGGTGAGTGGGCGCCAAATCTGAAGAGTGTGAAAGAGAAAGTGGCAGGGAAGAACGGTGGGGTGGGAGGAGGGAGGGAGGGAAGAAGTCCGACGGAGGTGGAGTAGGGTGGGGTGCCGGGGGAAGTAGGGGAGAGAGTTTTAGAGAGAAGAGAGGTTTTCTAGAGAGAATGAAAAGTTCATTTAAATGAGAGAACTGGTGCGTTTTGTTGATTTGTTGGGATAAGAGGCACTTTTGGCATTTTAAAATATTGTATAACTTGCCGGTGGCTTTTTAAGAATTGAATTTGGGCTTAAAGGATCCGACAGAAGTAAGCCCAAATTGGATATCCTATTTAAGAATTGGAACCATTTTTAGGGGCATTAGTGGAATAACCACTAAAAATATGTAACCACACACCAAAGAGATAAAAATATGTAACCACACACCATTTTTAGGGGCCTTAAGAGCTATGTCAAACAATGACTATCGTATATTATGTTCTAAGTTATAAAATTTCAACAATTGTAAGAACACCAAGAAAATTATTTATATCAATTTTTAAAACTTCACAAGAACTACCGAGCCTCCAAGTTCCTGATCCAAAATATCAATTGGTCACACATTTTTCTAAGAAAATGTGGTGTTTCTAACTGAAGACAAACACAATTGTTATATCACCTAATATAATTTACTAATGGGATAATAATTATTGATAAGAACTAACTTCATTGACCTCAGGATCGGTTGGATAGTTGGCTTCTTCTACGATGAATTTGGCTTTAATATCATTCGCATTATCCCTTCACATAGATGATCATAGCATTGTCTGTGAATTAATAGAACACAAATCATTACCATGTGAGATGTTTTCATCATGGTAGAAACTTTTCAACCCTTTATTCTAGATAAAATATCATACATAATCATTAAAAAAAAAAAAAACTAAATTATCACTTCGTGTTATCCATCTTACCCTTTGCTTTGACCTGTTCTTATTGTGTGTTCATCATGTCAAACTCGTGTAAGAAACAAGGCTTTCCTCAAAAACATCTACATAAAAGTTTCAAGGCAAAATCCGAACAGAGGCATCCCTAACAGTTTTCCTTTTTAAGTGATTACAAATTTACCCCTCATTACCATAATTCATCAGAACCTCAGTCCCATCACCCGAGTAATCGAAAGGAAGAACACTAAGATAGGGACAAACAGCGGGTGGAGCAATTGAAAACAACTTGGTCCAAGATTCTTCCACTCCATACTAGTCATAACCCACACATCCGTACAATGATGAATGTACCCACTGAGCAAACATAAACAAATTACCCAAAACCATAACATGCATACTGCCCATCTTCTTACTGAGTCTCTGGCAATGGAATAAATTATGATCCTCGAGTTAGTACATCGCACATAACCTTAATAGCTCTCTCTTAATCTCTCTCCTTCGCTCAAACCAATTACTTCACGGAAATCAACTCCCACCCTCCAAACTTCAACAATAAAGCATACAAAGAGCAATTACTGCATCATTTGTTGCTCAAAGACTCCCTCCTTCCTTTCCACACAGCAAGATCCTTCTCGGTTTTCCCCAAATTTTATTTAGGTAACAGTAATCCCTACACCAAATCCTTCCCCAATTCTAATTCCAACACAACAAGGAAAATCACATTTCCAAATGGCATTCTGTGATAGCAAAAAAAAAAAAACAAAGAAAAACGTCATGGTAGATAGGATTTGGAGATGGCCTTTGCAATCACATTTAGCTGTCAAATATAATTATTCTAATCCATATGCCATTCCTAAATTGCTTGAGGGAAATATTTATGCAAGGGCTTTCTAAATTATGCGATGATGGTACTAACGATCTCCACTCCCAAGCCAAGTCCCAAATTGTTGGAGGCAAGATAAAAATTTTATGTGATTTTTTTTTAATGAGACTGTTCTAGCAGTCGCCTATTTTGAAAAATGACAAATTTAAAAAGAATTAGTGAATAACCAACTGTCTTTGCAATCGCTTAATATTTTAAAATGGAACAATTGCAAAAAAATCACTGAATTATTCACTTTTTGTGGGTTTCACCACTAAACTATTTTTTTATTTTATTTTTTGCATACAACACATTAAACTCATTTATTTTTGTATACAACACATTAAACTCATTTATTTTTGCATCCATATCACTAACTCCATCACTTTTTTCCGTTAAATGGTCATGTGCAGCACATGTGATTGAATTTTGAGGGGTATTTTCGATAGTTCAGTATAAGAGGTAAAAATCAAATTGACAGGTTTAATTTATCTTTGAAAAAAGTGTAGGGGCTTGAATGAAAAAAAGAAAAAGAAAAAAACCTAACTTAAATCTAAAACTCAGCCGCCCCTGAAACCCTTCCTTCTTCCCCTTTTCTTCCTCTTCCCATGGCCACCCTATCCCTCACCTACCATATTCCGTCGCCTCCTCCACGGCATCCCCCTCTTCTGCCTTTTCCTACGGCGAAATAACGTCATCTCCTCCTCCCCACCGACTGCTACCCCCAATTTCACTGTCCTCCTCTTCTCTCTCCTTCTCACCAACTGCCTCTCTTTCTCCGCCGCCGCCTCCTTTGCGTTCCTCTTCTTCTCCACCGCCCACCACCATAACTCCGACCGCCAACCACCTCGCCCGCCCACTCACCAAACTCCCTCGCCCAGTCGTCATTCTAATCCCTCTAGGCACAACTACTCCTCCGGCCGACTGCAATACCAATTGTTTTCTTCTCTTCATAGTTGCTCTTCTACTCTCTCTTTTTCTACTTTGTTAAAATTCAGCTCCATCCCATTCCCACCCTAGCTCTTAAAATCAACGCCATTCCCCATTTTCCCCATTTCAAGAACAAATCTTCTCTCATTTTGACGAAATTTAGGAGACCCGAATTCAACAGTGAGTATTTTCCTATTTTCCTGCCCGATTTCATCTCCAAATGTCTCAATTTGTATTATCGTTTTATTCTTTGCACTGCATATTTTTTGGATTTGTTTTTATTTTTTCTTGAGGTGGGTTTTGATCTAGAGTGTTAATTTGTTCAAAAAAAAATTAATTGTTTTGGTTGTTTGATTTTGAAATGTTTAATATTTTTGATATTTTTGTTGTTTTGAATTTTTTGGATTTTGAACAAATTTAGAATGACATCTTTTGGTGTGGATAGATGGTGGCAGAAGGTGATGGTGAGACGGTAAAAGAAGGTGGTGACAGATGGTGGTGAGTGGTGGGAGTTGGTTATTTATTTAATGGGAAAGATGACATAATTCAAAACAAAAGTAAATATGAATAGCTAAATTGAAAAATAAAATAAGATTAGTGACATGTGAAAAAATTAATAAGTCAGGGACTAATTTACAACAATTTAAACCCACAAAAAGTTAATAGAGAGTGAACTACCGAAAATACCCCATTAAAATATGATCATATGCGCTGCACATGATTACGGGAAAAAAATAACCCTGTTAGTGATAGTGACTATGGATGCAAAAATAAATGAGTTTAATGTGTTGTATGCAAAAAAAAAAAAATAGTTCAATGTGTTGTATGCAAAAAAAAAATTAATTTAGTGGTGAAACCCACAAAAAGTGAATAGTTCAGTGATTTTATTTGCAAAATTTCCTTTTAAAATTAATCTTATACAATTGCAGTGATTGTTGCATAACATATTTTGCATTATGCGATCTGGAGCCATCACATAAATTTCAGCTACATGCTTTATGCAAAGACAGTTTCCACCGCACTTAGCATCACAATATTATTATGCGATGATTTTCTTTGTTTATGCTATTGCATTATGCCATTGCTAAAACTTACTTTCTTGTAAAGTTGTGAATAAATCCGACATAGTGGTGACTCTGATTCCTCAAGCACAATTGACCGAGGTCAATGGTGTTGTGCTGACTCACCGTAATTTTATCGCCAAAACATGCATTGACCACTACAGTAGAGTAGATACGCTCGAGACAAAATTGACCCCGAGGTAACTCTGACATAAAGTTCTTGCTTCGACAATTCAAAAGTTTCACTATTTATGCTTCCCTATTTCACGTACTCAGATTTATCATGTTTATTTGGGCCTAAATGTAGACAATTGTTTTGATGGATGAGTATGACTTAAAATTTTGTTAGATGGAGAGCTACTAGGAAACTCAGTTAGAATCACATATTAGTTTAGACTCTCTTTAAGCTCATCAAAATTGAGTAGTAAAATGTATTTGAGGGGAAAGGAAAGAAAGTCAATAGAGAGAAAGTAAGAGAGACTTGAGTGTATTGGAAATCAATCTCATGTCAGTAGTATTTGATCAATACAGTATTGAGTCAAAAACGCTTTTGTGAATTCCACCACACTCTTGTTCTTGCACCAGACTTCATGATCTTCGATCAGCATACAAGATGGCTCTTTTCAACCCATCCAATTGGACGGGATTATGAAATCCCACATCTCCCTAACATATCATCACAATTTTCAGCCTACTTAAAAGTTTTGGTTTGACTCGATACAAAATGATTTTAAAGTAATAGAAATTGCAGATCATGATTCTTTTTCATGGATTTGTAAAGCTTAGCCTTTTAGATTGGATTCAAATAACCATCTACTAATAAACAGTGCACCTATTTAGAACTCTCAGAAACAAAAAACAGGGAAAATCTAAAGAAAAATAACATAAACCATAAAATAAAAGGAATCAATAACACAATACCGGAACGAAAGTCATTAGTTTCATAAAAGGAATGAAAGACGATAAAGATCCATTATAAGATTTACCTAATGAATGAATCACATATCATAAATCAATCGTATTTAGATAGCAGAGAAATGTTTAACAAAAAAAGCAATTTTCTTAAAGATGATTCAATTTCACGAAACTGACCTGGGATCTGCGGAAGCTATAATTTTTCTTCGATGAGTTGTTGAAACGATCCTCGCAAGATCTTAGAAGTGTATCCAAACGTGCCATTATCTCTATGTCCACCTTCATCTAGAACATTCATCGCCGCCGAGCGGCGGAAACCTCAAAGTAAGTGTATTTCACTTTTAGTTCTTGTTGATGTCTATTTATTGGAAATTTAGGGCAAGCATCTTGATTTTGGGCCAATCCAAATGGGCTTCTTAGCAGTTGACTGAATTGAAAGGCCCAAAAACATTATTCGTGAAATGGATTCCCACCCCCCCCCAACCCAAAGGAAGCTTGTTTCTCTAAAGTTAAATATTCTGATGTAAAGAAAGGATAGCATAAACTTACATGCCTACACCACGAGAAAAAATGGCTGAAGCACATTTACAAAGTAAATTAGATGAGCAAGAGTAGCTTTCCTATCAAATTGCATTGTACTTTCTTAAAAAAAATAAGTGTCCATGACTCACAAAAACAAGTACCAAAATGCATTCAATTTTTAAGAAAGTTACTAAACAATTTCACCGTTAACGAATATCATTTTTTATTGTTACTTGTAATATTATAAGTCTGTAGGAGTAGATAGTAAGTGTACTTATTGTATATTTGTTACTAAAAGTGCTTCGGTGTTGTTTTTTTCCAAAATTATCTCCAAAGTTAAAAATAGACACTCACTTTATGATGAAGGGAATACCAATTAGGCAATTACCAAAACATTATTTCCTATAGTCATCCCTAAGTAATTCGGACAAACGACTGGAATTTATATAATGTATAGATAAATCTTAGTAATTTTTTAATATAATAATTTCTAATTAATTGGCATGAATGTTAAATTTAATTTGGTAAAATTTCTCGCAATTTGGTATATGGACTTTGTGACCTTATAACATATATGTATATAGACATAAAGACCTGACAAAATCTTATGTGTGGAGCTTCCTACTTTATTCTATTAAAGCTTGTTGCAACATTGCCAAGCTCATAATAGTAATAAATGACTGAACTTCGAATAAACGAGATTTAGTATTACATATGTCCCAAAATGATTGCCCTTTTTTGTTTTTGATCAAGAATTAAAAATAGACAGTCATTTTATGACGGAAGGAGTAACACATATCAATTATACAAGTCTTACCTATATTGTTTGATGTACCAACATTGCAGCCATAGACATCTAATTATCTAGTAAAACTAGCGATTGACAAGAATGTGTATAGCAATGAAATTGATACTCCTTATCATTTCAGTTTTAGATAGTTTCCAAGTATAGAAGATATATGCCTAGCCAAAAAATCACCGATGTTATTTATATTTAAAGGCTGGACTCTGACTATTAAAGTTGGTCACTAACTTGAAAACTTCGTCAATTGACCTATACACGGGTAAAACTAGGGCAGCTGGACTACCTGAATTGTTCCAAAATACTACAGAGAATCATGAAGAGGGTAGCATATCTCTCTATCTATCTCTATCTATCTCTCTCTCTCTCTCTCTATCTATCTCTCTCTCTCTCTCTCTCTCTCTCTCTCTATCTATCTATCTATATATATATATATATATATCAATGAAGTTTTAAAAAATTATTCATTATGCTTTATAATGTGCCCCTGTGTAAAACTATATATATATATATATATATATATATATAAGTTTTAAAAAATTATTCATTATGCTTTATAATCTGCCCGTGTAAAACTTGTCTAGTTCTATCACACGAGAATAGCACACAACCAGAAAAATATAGTGCATTGAGAAAAATTTTGCAGCCAGCGACCAGGTCCATTGTTGCTCAAAATTGGATTTGGAAATGTGGCTACAAAAATGTGCATTTGTAATAGCAGAACTAGCAGGGCCGTTCCGTTAAATTTTGGGGCCCTAAGCCAATAATTTGACTAGGGCCCTCAGTTTTTTAGTCTCAATAGGCAACTGTGTATGGTTACCAAAATCTATTTCTCTATTCATTTTTACGTCCTTCGTCATTATTTCTACTTAATGTATCTTTTTTCGTCTTCGCTTACGCTTACATTTTAGCGGTGTTTAATAGTTGGACTATAAATTAAATCGTAAACTAACGAGACTTGGGATATTTCATTCATAATATTAAGAGTCGACGTGAAAAATTGGGCAAAGTAATTAGATTGTGTTAACATTTTTGTGTTAGATAATTGCAAATAATTTTAAGAAATGTTGCAGTAAAATTTAAGCGATAAATGCAAAGGATTGAATATAAATTTTAGTAATAATTATGAAAGATTAAAAAAATACATTGTTATTAAATTAGTAATTGCAAAGACTTCACTATATATACGGAGTATATATTATGAGTAGAAATCTTGGGCGATGGACCTTTCTGTTTTATACCACATGCTCATCTCTGTTGTTCCCACTAATATTTTGTTACCTATGGTCCATTTTTTTTTCAATCGAAGGTCTGGTGGTGAGTACATGTCTTGGGGGTGCCTTTATTGGATCAGTTTTTAGTGGTTGGATCGCGGATGGGGTTGGTCGTCGAAGAGCATTTCAGTTGTGTGCTTTACCTATGTTAATTGGTTCTTCGGTGAAGTCCGTATTCATATTTTGTTCCCATATCTATCAAATATCTTGCACTTAAATCATCTTCTTCTACCTGGGTATTATTGCCTAATAGGATACGTCACGGATCTTATGGAGCCTGTATTTGCAGAATTGGAAATTCGAACTCCTAACTCTTGCTAAAATGATATTTTGAAGTTTTATATGTACTTTTTGAAATTAGTCTCTTGATGGAGTTCTGTGCAGAAAGTCCTCATTGGCTTTTTAAGGTGATCCACATTCGTTCCTTATCTAAAATTTCTTCATCAAGGATGAATTTCAATACATTTTATGGCTGCAGTTTTACATTACTATTGGCGTTTTTTATATTCCTCCTTTTATTTGTGTTGGCAAATTTCATATTTTTTGCTTCCTTGCAACATTTTATCTTCCATATCCATTGAATACTGATTTTAGTTAAACATTGTTCCTGAGTGTGGCTCAGACTCTCAGAGGGGCCGAAGTGCCGAAGCAGAAGCAACATTTGAGAAGCTTCTAGGAGGTTTACATGTGAAATCTGCAATGGCAGAATTGTCCAAGCCTGACCGAGGGGATGAAGTAGGTGCGGTAAAGCTTTCAGAGCTTATCTATGGTCGTCACGCTAGAGGTATTAGTCATTACTTTCTGATTACTTCTTCTATTTCCAGCTGCATTTAGGTTGATAAACTTTCACTAGTTCATTTTCACTGGTTCATTTGCAGTGGTTTTTATTGGGTCTGCCCTTCTTGCTTTGCAACAACTGTCCGGCATTAATGCTATGTTCTATTTCTCTTCAACGGTTTTCAAGAGTGCTGGAGTACCTTCAGATATTGCAAACATTTCTGTTGGGATTGTTAACTAATCAAGTTATATGACTTTACTTCAACTATCTTCTCATTGTGAAGTATTTCCTAACCCCATCATTAAAAAAAACGAGTTGCTGCGGAAGATAATCAAATGGAATATGGATCAATGGTACTAACTGCTTTTTATTTAACTTTTAAAGTGTCCATTATTGCGATGATTCTAATGGATAGACTAGGAAGGAAATCACTTCTTCTTGGAAGTTTCTTTGGCATGGTAAGTGAATTAATTTCTGCTCATAATCCTTTTTATTTTACATGGTCCAGTATTCAAATGAATTATAGCAATGCCAGCAACTACATTTGAGGAAATACTAGAGCTTAGCATTAAAACTTTCTCATGTATGACTATGACCTCTCCTTCTCTACGGAGTTATTATTTCAGTGTGCTAATCATATATTTAGATTCTCATTTTCTTTATGTAATATATTTTTGACTTATAACAAGAGTTTTCTCAGTTTTATTGTTCTAAAAATTTACATTTTATATAAATATGATTTGGGGCTTCTTTTCCTCACTGACTTCTTCTTTTTGACATACTGTCCCGTGCCATTGGCACGGGCTAGAGAGTACTAGTAAAATAACATTTTGGGGCCCTAATTATTGATATTTTTATGGTGGCCCGAAGCGGCGACTTCCTTTGCTTACTCAAAGAGCCGGCCATGAGAACTACGTTCATGTGGGTCTCATTTGCGTGGGGTCAATAACTTTTTGACCCTTTTTCTTTGTATTATCATGACTCTTGGTTGCAGCACAACTATAGATGGCCTAGATGGTGCACGAACCAATGGTCTAGATTTAATCTTTCACAAATGGATAGCCTGTTAGTCGGAAGGGTGGGGGTCAAAAGACATACTTTCCCGGCAGGCAATAAAGTCCCTATTACTTTTCCGGTGTGTATCAAAATCCTAGTGTGCTCTAATCAACTCCCCATATTATATCAAAATCCATCTCAATCAATCTAAATCAAAAACCTCCGCTCACTCCCTCATTGTTGGCGCGGAAGGTAAACTCTACTTGCCAGACTTTGATTCCCTCGTTTCATCCCAAAAAATTGAAACCCCATTTTTCAACAGCTCTTCCCACTGGTACATTCAGCTTGTGGGTAATTGTAATGGCTTGTTAAGTCAAAGAGCACTAGCTCAAGCGACATTCGGTATCCCTTTCTATACAAAAGGTCAAGGGTTCAATCCCCACCAAAGACACTTGTGTCACTCTTGTAATAGTTTAAAGCATTCATTAATAAAAAGACCCAATTTTAAAGTAATGACTTGTTAAAATTACATTATGGTGGTACAAATGCTTTGTGTTTGTTAAATCCATTAAAAAGAAAATTGTTTGAATTACCCGATACAGCAATGGATTACCCGTGTAATTCTGGATTGGGTTCTATTTACAGAGTACAGGTTAGGGTATGGTTCCAAGAATGATTATTATAAAGTTGTTAGGGTTGTTGAATTTAGTAAGAATTATACTCACATGTGGATTAGTTCGAAGACTGTGGTTTATAGGTTATTGTGTAATGAGGAAACCAGTCTGGGGCGCTCAATTTAACGGGTTATTTCATTCAATTGGGAGGCAAACTTGGGAGAATCATGTGAGTAAAGTTATGTGTAGTTTTGATATTGGGAGCGAGACGTTAAACATTGTAGATCCACCGGAGTTTTGGGATTTGAAGTTGTGTGCTATCATTACTAGACAAAGAACACACAAACAGATTCTAACTTATACTCACACCGTCCCAAAATGATCTTCTCATTTTTTTTGTCATTACTACGAATGAACTTTCAACAATTATTTTAGTTTGATTTAATTATCCTAGTGAAAATTTAAAACTTGTTATTGATAGTATTGTTGATATTATAACAATTACAAGTTTTAGATTTACATTAGTATAATTAAATCAACTGCTTAAATTTCATTCTAATAACGGCAAAAGAAGTAGGGAGATCATTTTGGGACGGTGGGAGTAACAAATCTCCAGTTACTCAAATCAATGAATAGAGTGAAAAGATTCAAAATCGGACCTCACGAAAAGAAGAATGAAAGAGCAAAAATTTCGAAGAATTTGCTCGTATAACAACATTGAAATTGAAACCCTAGTAAACCCAGAACAATTCAAGCACACAATCTGTTAAAATTGAAGAATTTAAGCAGGCAAAGGTTGGAAACTACGCAGGGAGAGATGACAAGCCCAAAAACGATGCACAAAGGAAATATTAGAAAAGAAATCCAGCTACAATTACACACCTAGTGGAGATGGAGCTGCCAACTCTTCGACTATCTTTCGTATTATTTATCCTATCCGATGCTTTAATCGTCCTACCAAACGGCCTCATATAGTAATCCCTGTTGGGAATTTTAGGAACATCGGGGATTACTCATCCGCCTGCTCATACTATACTAGCAAATATTATTCCCTCCGTTTCATGATAATTTGAAAAATTATTCTTTTTACTTCTCACAATAATTTATATATTTCTAAAATGAAAATGGAACTCATTTCTCTCTACTCACAATCATTATTCACTTACTTCACTTTCTTTCTCCTACCCAACCATCTATACTCACAACACATCACATTTTTTACTTTTCTCCTTAATTTTCGCACTCTCCCAAAAAGTGCATATATTTGTGGAACGGAGGAAGTACATGGAATGGAATGGAATGGAATGGAATGGGATGGGATGGGATGGGATGGGATTGGAATAATTAACATGCAATAAATATAAAAGAAATAACATAAATATTTAAGAGGCATTTACAAAAAAACTCATTTTAAAAGATGAAAATTACAAAAAAAAATACACACAAGATGGAAATTACAAAAAACTTCTATAAAAATTATAAAAAAATACTTTTGTAAATTGAAAGCACTATTTTCTTAAAAAAAAAAAAAAGAAAGAAAAAGAAAAAGAACATAAATAAATATAAAATGTAAAACAATCATTCTTCGATTTGAGGAATATTCTGCATAATCACAAACTACTTCAACAAAGCTTTAATTTGAAATGCTTAATCTTCAGCACTAACAACTTAAATTTTACTAATTCAAGGTGCATGCATTATGAATTGACTCTCCAATTTCATCCAATTCTCACATTCCAATGAACAAACTGAATCAAATTAAAACCCCTAACAAGAGAAATTCAGATCTACTAACCTTCATTCTGATAAACAACTGATAAACAACCGATAAACAACAGATAAACAACTGATAAACATGATAAACAACTGATAAACAACGGATAAACATGATAAACAACTGATAAACATGATAAACAACTATAAACAAATGATAAACATGATAAACAACTAATAAACAACTGATAAACAACTGATAAACAAATGATAAACATGATAAACAACTGATAAACATGATAAACAACTGATAAACAACTGATAAACATGATAAACAAATGATAAACAAATAATAAACAAATGATAAACAACTAAAAACCTTAAATCGGGACAGAGGGAGTATATACTACCAATTATAACTACATACACTAATAATTCATAAATGAGATTTTTAGTAGTTTCATTTATTTAATGAGAGACCGAGGCATTCTTTATAAATATAAGGGTTAATGTACAAGACTCTGATTTGACTGTTTCTATGGCAAGTGAACAAGAAAAACTGAATATTCCATTTTAATGAACATCAGGCCTCTTCTTCAGTTTGCAAAACAATCCATTTTTGGTGTGAATTGTTGCTCGGGTGACTAATTTCACGAATTCCGGCGAACCTTTAAGCTCGACATCAAACTTTTGTAACAACATAGCCAGTGCTACTGTCGACTCCATAAGCGCAAACTGATCTCCGACACATCTTCTTGGCCCTCCCCATTCTCAATTTCTGTTCAGATCTTGTAATTTGTTTCGAATTTTAGTGAAATTCGCCGAAATTTCTGATAGCTTGGGCGAAATTTGGTGAAATTAGGCCTGAATTTCTTATAGCTTGGCCGGAATCATTGGACTCGCCGGAGGTGGTCGCCGGAGGTGCGGAAGGTGGTCGCCGGAGATGGGTTGACCGGTTGAGTAGAGAGAGAGAGAGTGAACTGAGGAAGTGTGGGTGTGTGTTTTGTGTGAAAAATGGTTTTTAGTAATATTCATATTTAATTAAGTAGTTTTTTTGTAAAATTCTATCTTACATGTTTTTTTTTTTTGTAAATGCCATCTTTTTAAATGAATTTTTTGTAATAAACCCAATATTTAATAGTCCATTCCACCAACATACGGCTATATCTGAGGGGATGTTAAGCTATTATTTTACTATATATATATATATATATATATATATATATATATATATATATATATATATATATATATATATATATATATATATATATATATATATATATATATATATATATATTTAATGAAGCCATCCACAGTGCTCGGGATCATTTTGGAACACAACAGTTCTTTATTGAACCAGAAGAAGTTAAATCTTTTTCTACTGTGATCCAAGAAAATCCAGACCACATTATAAAAGCACAGGAAGATTTGATTGCAAATCTTCAAAAACAGGTGATGAATAAAGGAAAGGCTCCACAGATTACCCAACAGTTACAGATTGAAAATAACATGCTAAAACAGCAAGTAACAGTTCTAGAAGAAAACATTAAAAAGTTACATGAGACAGGAAAAACTGAAAAAGAAAGAAATAGAAGTTTTGACAGTTTTAAAGCTAGAGTATTGGATCTCCCATGGAGACAGACTCTTCAACCAGCTTTAGACAGATCCATAAAAGGGGGGTATGGCGGATTTTTCGGGTTTCCGTTAAACCACTACTAATTTAAACATATCTCGTAGTTTTAACAAATAATTTACATTTGATGATCATTAAGTATAAACAAATATTAATTTTAACTATTAATTTATATTTAACGGACAAAAAGTTAAAATATAAAGCAAACACAAAAAGAACACACATAATATTTAAAATATTTTTATAACTAGACGAAGGAGGAAGATGATGAATACTTACAAATGAGGAGGTATAGTGATATTTCTTCAGAGTTTGTACAGCGTAGTAGAAACGAAACACTCTTTTTTTTTTTTTGCATCCATTTCTGGAAAGGAAGCAAAAATTTTGCATCCTACCTCATGTGGATAAGACTGTAAAGCAATATTTTCGGCCACCATTGTGATTTTTCCCCAAAGCTGTTTAAAATTTTTTCTGTAGTGGGGGTTAGCCGAAACTTGATATAATCAATCATACCATAATGGTAAAACTGAGATATCAAATTTGGGGGCATATCTGTTTTAAATAGATCAATCTGTAAAAGAAGAACACCTGTATCTTCTCTCCTATTATTGATCCTTTCTGTAACCTTTATTCCCCTGTAATTTATTTCTTTAAACACCATTTGAACAATTTTCTGTTGTAATTCATACAAGATTTTGGGAAATCCTGCACAAATTACATCGAGATATAATTTTATCTAATTCTTCAAATGCTGTCTAAAAATTTGGTTGAAGAGTCTGTCTCCATGGGAGATCCAATACTCTAGCTTTAAAGCGCCAAAACTTCTATTTCTTTCTTTTTCAGTTTTTCCTGTCTCATGTAACTTTTTAATGTTTTCTTCTAGAACTGTTACTTGTTGTTTTAGCATGTTATTTTCAATCTGTAACTGTTGGGTAATCTGTGGAGCCTTTCCTTTATTCATCACCTGTTTTTGAAGATTTGCAATCAAATCTTCCTGTGCTTTTATAATGTGGTCTGAATTTTCTTGGATCACAGTAGAAAAAGATTTAACTTCTTCTGGTTCAATAAAGAACTGTTGTGTTCCAAAATGATCCCGAGCACTGTGGATGGCTTCATTAAAACTGTAGAAACCCTTATAAATTGGGTTCAAGCACCTTTGTATGTGTTTTGCCTTTGTTTCCCATTTATTGAAAATTCCTACTTTTGTACCTCTGTAGATCACATAATGTGTGAATTTTTTACGTATTGGCTGTTACGGAATTTTTGTGTTTGTTCTATGAAATAATGTCCTAGAGCGTTTAGGACACATGTACTTTGACTTTTCTTTGCATTGGGCCTTTGTTTGAATATGCCGAGAGATTGTCTAGCAAACAGTTGTTTTTCTACGGTTAAATTCATCCCATAAATGGGCTCCGAACTTTTTACTTTCTTACGTGCAAATCTGTAAAGTATTTGGGCCGAAAGTAATTGTTTTTACTCGATCTTGGGCTTTTGGTATAAAGTTTTTATCGGCCCGAAATTTTGAAAAGCTTGGGCTACGCTTCGTGAAAACCTTACATTCGAGATCCATGATTGTTGGATCGTAATTTATTGGAATTGTCAAGTCTGTAGCAACTCTGTTCCTCTTTCACACTTTCGTTTTCATGCTTTGCTTTACGTATGCGAATCTGTCTTTTACATTGAGGATATAGAACTTTCTTTTTGCTTCTATCCATCAGTTGTTCGAAATAACCTGTTAAGATTTCTAGACAAAATGTCAGCAATCATATTATTGTTCCCTTTTATATGTTCAAAATTAATAAGATAATCGCTACCCTGTATTATGTTTTGTAAGTTTATCCACCTTGTTCTATTTACCTTTCTACTTTGATCGTTTTTTATAAATTTAACTATTGCTTCGCAATCTGTTCTTACTGTAAACTCTTTGTTTAGAAAGATCTTAAATTTTTCTAATGCATTAATTAATGCCTGTATTTTATAATCTAGGCTAGTCCAATTTTGTCCTGTTTTGTTAAAATTCCCACTAGCATAAGAGCATATTTTTTCAGTGTCTTTAGGAGTATATTTATTAGGTTTACTAAGAAGGACAGCTCCCCACCCTTCTTTACATCCATCTGTTTCTATAATTATGTAATCTGTTACTAAGGGTAATTCTAATGGTTTTATCTTTTTTACCCTGTCATTTATTTCCTTTACTAATTTTATGTCTTCTTTATTAAAATTCCTTTGACCATTTTTTGTAGTTTTACTGTAAAGTGGTCCTACTAATTTAGATAAGTTTGGGATAAATTTTCTTGCATAGTTAACTAAACCTAAGAAGGCTTGTATCTGTTTTAAATTTTCAAATTTTTCTGGAAAGTCAATAATTTTTGTTGAGATGTGAGGTTGTAACTCTATTTTCCCGTTTCCTATCTCTAATCCTAAAAAGGATATTTTTCTTTTAAATAGTTCCATTTTTCTTTTTGATACTACTATCCCATGTATTTTTATTTCATTAAAAACTTGTTTCAAATGTTCTTCATGTTCCTGTAAAGTTTCACTTGCTACTAAGATGTCATCTATATAAACCATGCAAAAATCGTATTTTAGGAATATATTGTCCATAAATCTTTGAAATATTGAGGGTGCGTTTTTAAGTCCAAAACTTAAAACATTCCATTCAAATTGTCCCTCTGAACATGTAAATGTTGTCCATGGTTTAAATTTTTCTTCTAATTTTAATTGATTATATCCTGATTTTAAATCAAATTTAGAGAATATCTTTTTCTTTTGTATTAAATTTACTAAAGAATCTTTATTTGGTATGTTATATCCATCATCTTCTGTATTATCATTTAGTCTTTTATAATTATATACTATTCTAGCTTTTTCTCTTTTTATTTCACTATGGTTTCTAACTAGAAAAGCTGCTGATCTATGTGGGCTTTCTGATTTCCTGATTAATTTCTGTTTTATCATTTCTGGGATTTGTATTTTAAATTCTTCTTTATCTAACGGACTGTATTCTATGTTAGCTGTTCTAATTGTAATATCAGGATTTTTTATTTTAAATTTACACGTATATGTAACCTTTGAGTTTGTAATATCTTCTCCTATTAGTCCTATTTTTTCTAAATGTAGAATTATAGGATGATTTATACTTTTTGTTATATCTGTCCCTTTTTCTAACTCTTGTGTTAGCATATTTGTGAGAAGATTTAAGGTTTCATTTTCTATATGACATTTTTTATTTTGATTTGATTTTAAAAATTCTAAGCTACCTAGTCCACCACGCTTCTGTGCGAACTCTGATGTTTGATTATATCGTAGGGTAGGTATGCTATAAATATGTTTACTAAGTGTAATGTAAAAGGGGGGTATGACGGATTTTTCGGGTTTCCGTTAAACCACTACTAATTTAAACATATCTCGTAGTTTTAACAAATAATTTACATTTGATGATCATTAAGTATAAACAAATATTAATTTTAACTATTAATTTATATTTAACGGACAAAAAGTTAAAATATAAAGCAAACACAAAAAGAACACACATAATATTTAAAATATTTTTATAACTAGACGAAGGAGGAAGATGATGAATACTTACAAATGAGGAGGTATAGTGATATTTCTTCAGAGTTTGTACAGCGGAGTAGAAATGAAACACTTTTTTTTTTTTTTTTTTTTTTTTTTTATGTAAGGGCTCTAATATGAAGTGCAGAAGGTATAAAAGGAATTTAAGTAATAGGACTAAGGGGTCGGAAAGGTGTTTAAGCTGCCATGGATTGGATGAAAGCAAAGGATTCTTATTTCTTAATTTTTTCTCTCGTACTTACAAATGAAGAGGAGGAGCCTTTTTATAGCCCTTACACAAGCAACTTAAAGAACCAGTATTATCACCGGTTACCTAATATTTGATAAAAAACAAAAAACTTTTCTAAAAGCCACCGGTTGCCTAACTTTTGACTAAAAACAAAAATTTTTCTAAGATCCACCTAATTTTTGACTAAACAACTTTTCTAAAAGAAAACGTCACTTAATAAAGTAGATTCCATTATTTACAAACAAAATACTGTCAAATTTTTGGCTTTTCTTTAAAAAGATGATTCCCTCTGTCTGTTGATAAAGTAGCCGCCTATCGTCATTGCATACGTCTTCTGTCTAAAAGTCTCTGTGAGTACTGTCAAATGAATATCCATCGTCCTGTGCATCTTGCATATCATCATCATGATTAGGCCATGATGTCTCTTCGTCTTTGTCTTGCTCTGTGTCTTCTTCTTTGTCTCTGATGTGCTGTAATTCTAGCTTTTTCGCTTCCCCAATGAAGGGAAGTAACATGTCCCAATTTGTCTTTGCCCAGACCTGTGTATAGTGTCCTTCCGCCATTAACTTGTAGTGAAACCATGGGAAATACCTCGGAAGTTCTGGGGCCTTCTGTTGATCTGTAATGAATTTGTTGTAAACAGCTGTCCTGTCTTCATTTCTTTCATGTATCCAGAAAAGGCTAGAGAATTCAAAACACTCACATATATATCATTTCTCATCTATAAAAAATAAACACATTGGTTATGGCTAGAGTTGTAGAAGTGTCCCTCATTACATCATGTCCCCCTTGTCCTCTCATAATTTACACTATTTTTGGCTCTATTTTGTGTATTCTGTCTCTCTACGTCAAACACGCAATACAATGGTTGAAACTATGTTTATATAGATGTACAAAAATCCTTAAACCTATTTTGAGTCAGAATTCCATCGAAATAAGGATACTTAATTTTGCTGAAATCGGGCTTTTGCGTTCACGTTATGTGAGTGCATATAGCCTCTATAAAATTGACCTCTCCTCCCAGATTTCTACGCGTTTGTGAGCGCATAGCCATCTGTTTGCTCCTTGAATACTTGGTCTTCAACTCAAACTCCTCCTTTGTTTTATACTCCTTCTCCCCCATCTCAATGTTGGTTTATACTACATAACCCAATAATCTCTTGGTCCGTCCCCAAATTTGTGACTTCTTTTGTCTCAAAAATATTATCGAAACTTTTTTTTTTAACATTTCTCTTATTTATATCATTGAGTTGTTGTTTTCTCAAATTTGTAAGTCGTTATTCATTTAATTTTTGTTTGTTATTTTTTCATTTTGTAATGATGACAATTTTTGCAACTTGTAATGATTTGGGTGTTAATGTTCTTACTATGCAAGTATAGTTCGTGGATTTTGAAATGTCCCGTGGACGTTTCTCGTTAACCCGGATTCTGCATATCAAAACAACGAAATATTATCAGAGGGAGATTTCTTAAATGCCAGATTGAGCAGTGTCCAAGTTTTAATTGGAATGAAATTCGAACGTGTCAAGATTTTGATAAAAAATATCGTTGTTGTAGAATAAGAGATGAAACTGCTATTTTTATTAACGGTGAACCTCCGACCCTTTGTTCAGTGTCATCTTCTTTTTAATAGTGAATGAAATTAAATTTATCGTTTGCTAAAAAAAACTTTTTAATAAAAATGTTGCTGAATGATTATTTGCCGAAAAGAATTCATGGTTCATTATATTTATAAAATTTTAAAGTAAAAAATAAAATTTATAATTTTTTGCTACTAAAAATCAACATTTTTAAAAATAATTTTTAAATTCAAAAGAACCCCTCAAACCTTAATTCACCAAAGATGAAAGAACTCAAATCTCCGCTCATTTGCTCATTAGTCTTTCACCTTGTTCCCGGCCAAGACTAAACGAGTATGAAATACTCATTACTTTAAAAATTGTGATCTTTGTGATTATGATGTGATAATTGTAAATATTTAGTTTAGATTTAATCCAGAAATTAGTTGTATGTATCTTAGTTATTATTTATTTTAGGATAATTATTTTAGGCTTGATTTACTGACCAACATACTAATTGTTTTGTAAATAAGATTATTTTTTTTTTTTTTTTGATACCCAGGTTCCCAGCTTCGCCAGACTAATCCTGGACCACCAGCTATCGGCCCCTCAGTGACTGGCGGAGGTAAACCGTGGGATATGCCCGAGGTAGTCAGGGTGGTAGCACCCCTTATACTCATGGCCCTAAGGGATCCTGGAAACTCCTAAGGATCCTGAAACTCATGGTATATATTTTCACATATAAGATTTTCAGGGGAAATCGAACCTATGACCTCCCAGAAGGGAGACCGGTTAGCATATCACAAGACCAGGAGGTCTTAGGTTAATAAGATACTTTTTGTTGACAAGGAATGGAGCGGCTAGGAGTTAACTTGGGAAAGGAAAAGTATTTTATTCACCTATACAAGGAGAAGCCGACCTCATTCCACGAGATACGGATTTCAGAGAATTCATAGAGAGTTTGAGAGAGTCCTTGTTTGACTTGAAGTTCTTTGAGTAAAAATCTTCAAGTTTAGTTTTGAGTATTTGCTTTATTCTAGATTTTAGAATCGTTTATTCTTTGAGTAAGTTTTAAGGAAAACCTGTTTCTCCATAAGTTATAAAAAGCACACTTTCATTCTTAAAAATATTGAGTTTAGATCTTAAAACATTGAGTTTAGGCCTTAAAATATCTAGAAAATAAAATAGTGAGTTTAGGCGTTAAAACAGTGAGTTTAAACTAGAAAATAAAATAGCGAGTTTAGGCCTTAAAACAGTGAGTTTAGGCTTTAAAACACCAAGTCGATATATTTAAAAACAGGATTTTTTATAACTTATGGAGAAACAGGCTTCTCCCAAAATTTTCTGTTGTTCTTTTAATTGTTTTTGTTTCCTTTCATTGTAAACCTTTTATTAAAACTTGTTCTCTACACCTTAATAAAAAAATTCTAACAAGTTATTCTTGTTTTGGTGTTTAAATATTGAGTTTATTTCGCTGCATATTTATATTCTACTTGTGTGTGAAAGTTATACTAACAATTGTGTAATTATTATTACTAACAATTGTGTAATTATTATTACGAACAAATAACAATTTTCCAGAACAGTCATAGTCCTAGCTACAATTCTATCAAATGCCTTCCTCCATCTTGTCTTCGATTGTCGTCTGTCTTTGGACTTCATAGTTTGCAAGATATTTTGGTTAAGTTGTGTGCTTCTGTCTATCGTAAGTTTTGTATTTCTATTATTTACACTTTTTACCATTTAAATCGTAATAGTCTCTATTGAACACCAATTATCATCCCCCCCACCCACCCCCAAAATATACCTGTACTAGTACATGTCCGTGTCCAAGGTCACGTGATTTTTTTTTTAATTTTTTTTTTAAATTTAAAAAAAAAATTAAAGGGCAAAATGAGAAAGGGACAAATGCATGAGGGCAAAATGAAAATTTCGACAAATGAAACTGTTCAAAGAACCGTAACTAATGGAGCTACCATTTATACTATAGATATATAACCCCAAACATGATTACAGATAGAAGTGGGTCAAACTAAAATATAGTGCAAATTTTATTTCGCATAGAAAGAAAGGGTGTCAAACTACACAATGTTTATAATTTTAATTTATATTAAAATTTTAATTTTAAATATGGCACTTTTAATTTTAATTTTTATTTTTTTTAAAACATGGGGTGAATCGGCCCCCTTCTATTTTCCGTTGCACTGAATCCTTTACGAGGGTTAGGAAAACGGTCAAAATTTCCCCAATTAACTATAATAACTATTAACTATACACCATTTACATATAATTGTCATGGAAGTTAGTAAATGTGTCATTAATGTCATATACTCACCAAGCAAACATAATAAGCTATCATCCTAAACCATAATATGCATATTGAAGATAAGAAAAATGCAGTTACTTCTTCACAACACACACTTTGCTGTTATAAAGACAAATCCACAAATCAAATCAATCATGATGTGGTGCAGTATCAACAATCTATTCAGTTACAAACTCAGGACAAATGGAGCTAACAGACTATTGTTTAGGGCTTTAATTATAAATATGTAATGCCGTTTTAACTAAATGTTACATATTTACAATTAAGGCCCTAAATAATAGTCTTTAGCTCCATTTGTTCTGAGTTTATAACTGAATAGATTGTTGATATTGCACCGCATCATGATTGATAAACAAATACTTTGGGGAGAGTTTCTCTTTATTTCACTTCTTGCCCTTTTTACACTTATAATCAATCAAATATTTACATGATACAAAGTGGATAAATCCCTAACTTTCAATCTTCTTGTCTAAACTTTCTATGTTCCTAAACTTTCAATGTTCCTGACTTCTAATCTTTCTGTACATACACATTCTCTTGTCTCGGTTAGATGCATCCAGAATCCTAATAGATTCTCTCTGTTACACCTTCCATTCTCGCCAATAATCCCCCTCAAGTTGGAGCGTGAAGATCCCGAACGCCCAACTTGGAAAGGAAATCACAAAATCATTGTCGACCAAGGCTTTTAGTCAAGATGTCAGCTAACTGTTGAGTAGTATGAATGTACGATGTGGCAATGTTCTTAGATTGAACCTCATTACGAACAAAGTGACAGTCAATTTCAATGTGTTTGGTGCATTCATGAAACACAGGGTTGGCCACAAGATGCATAGCCGATTTACTATTGCAATAAATACGCATCGGTTTGGCATGTGAAATGCCAAAGGAGTTAAGTAGTCCTTTTAACCATTTGAGCTCGCAAGTGGCACCAGCAAGAGCTCTATACTCGGCTTCAGCCGAAGAACGAGAAACAGTTTGTTGCTTCTTCGTTTTCCAAGAAATTGGAGAGTCACCAAGAAAGACCAGATAGTCGGTTAACGAACGACGAGTAAGAGGGCAGCTAACCCAGTCTGAATCGCAATAGGCTGAGAGTCGAAGATCACAGTCAAAGCGGAGTAAAATACCTTGTCCAGGATGTCCCTTCAGATATCGAACCACACGTAACGCCGCAGTCCAATGATCGAGGCGTGGAGCTTGCATGAACTGAGCTAAGACATGAACCGAATAGCTCAATTCAGGACGGGTAATGGTCAGGTAAATTAGACGCCCAATCAATTGTCTATACTTTTCTGGATCTTTCAACGAAGAGCTATCCGACAAGGCTAGTTTATGGTTCTGTTCAAGAGGAAACGCAGAGGGCTTAGAACCGAGTAACCCTACTTCAGAAATTATATCCAATGCAAATTTGAGTTGGCAAATTACTAAACCTTCTTTGACACGAGCAACTTCAATATCCAAGAAATACTTCAAAACACCGAGATCCTTCATATGAAAACAGTCTCCAAGGTATGTTTTGAATGAGTTTATGGTAGTCGTATCATTACCACTAATGATCAAGTCATCAACATAAACAAGAACACATAAAATGGTGTCGCCCCGCTTGTAAGTAAAAAGAGAATGATCTGAACCGGACTGAAGGAAACCATATTGTTTCAAAGCAGTCACAATTTTGGAGAACCAACACCTGGGAGCTTGTCGCAATCCGTAAAGAGACTTTCGAAGCTTGCACACTTCCCCTTGTGAAGCACTAAAACCCGGGGGCAGTTTCATATATACCTCCTCATGCAGATCACCGTGAAGAAAAGCATTATGCACGTCCATCTGATAAAGTTCCCACTTTTGAGCAACATCAATAGAAAGAAATATGTGTACGGTAACCATCTTGGCTACGGGAGCAAAAGTTTCGTTGTAGTCAAGTCCTTCTACCTGTCTGTTGCCAAGAATAACTAATCGAGCCTTATACCTTTCTACAGTACCGTCAGAGTTATACTTGATCTTGTATACCCACTTGCAACCAATAGCGCGTCTCCCTGATGGCAATGTGTCCAGAGTCCAGGTCCCATTTTTTTCAAGAGCATCAATTTCTTGCTGCATGGCATCGCGCCATCTTACCTCTTTAACAGCTTCAGAGTATGAAGCGGGTTCAATTCTTGTGGTAATTGCAGCCAAGAAAGCACGATGTTTGATAGTAAAACGATTACATGTTACATAATTAGTTATGGGATATCAAGTACCTGAGGACGATGTGATATGAGTGGAATGTGCAGGGGGGTCAGAAATGCATCGAACAGTGTACATAATATAGTCCTGAAATCGGGCAGGAAGACGATGTTCACGTTGAACTCGTCCATACTCAGGCTCCACATGCTCCACATTAGGTGCATCATGATTTAATTCTGGCTCATTGTCATTTATTTCATTATTATCTCTGGTACCACTACCACTCCCCCTGGAGTCTGAATTAGGCTCGGTCATAACTGGGTGATCATTTGTGTTAGTTGGGTGATTATCTGAGTTAACCGGGTGATCATCTATGCTGCCCAAACCAAGGGCGTCGTCATCGATTCCATAGGAAGTGTTCATGTCGATCGTAATACTAGGTGGGGGATGAACTGATTCATTAAGCTGAAATGGGAAAGCATCCTCAAAAAACATTACATCTCTGCAGACAAAAAATGCTTTAGTGTCCAGGTCATATACATGCCAACCCTTTTGACCAAAAGAGTATCCAACGAATACACATTTTCTACTTCGATCACCAAATTTGTCTTTATCTCTTCGCTGATGATGTGCGTAGCATAAACATCCAATAACCCTCAGCAAACCAAGAACAGGAGGTTTATGATGAAGAATTTCATATGGACATTTACCTTTGAGCAACAGAGTGGGGGTCCGATTAATAAGATGACATGCAGCCAAAACACATTCACCCCAAAATGTGATGGGAAGATGGGCTTGGAACCGAAGTGCTCGAGCAACATTTAAAATGTGTCGATGTTTCCGTTCCACCCGCCCATTTTGTTGAGGTGTACCTATATAAGATGTTTCCAGCAAAATACCATTTTCAAGAAAGTACGATTTCAAGGGTCGAAGCTCAGTCCCATTATCGCTTCGAATAATCTTCACTTGCTTACCAAACTGTCTGGTTGCCATATTGTAAGTACGCCAATCCAATTCGCAACCTTTTAGATGCATTTTAATATAATAAAATTGCATTTAGGGGCGTTTTGGTAAATTCCCGGCCTATCCCGAGACTTCCGGAAACGTTCCATGAGTTTCCCGCGAAGGAAGTACCTTTCGGTACATTATTCATGCCAAAGGACCCCTTGGGAATAAAACCTGTTGGACCTTTTGGGTATTTTCCCGGAATGTTCCGAACCGGTTTTTGGCGCCAAAAGCGGTTGAGCCACCTTGTGTCACGCGACAGCTTGAGGCATGAAAGAGGACGCGTAAGGTCGTGCGACACACTAAGGCAGCCAACTGCAGCCTATAAATAAGACCCTCCCCCTCTCATAAATGGATCCCAACTTTAGCCTACTGTTACTCTACAGGATTTGCAGCGTAACGAACCTCTCCAAACACAAACCTCTCTCTCTCCTACCTTCAACCTACCCAATTCCTCCCTTCCAAACCCAATTCTCAAGCCACACCAATTGAACCCCTTACATCAGCTCCTTCCGGATCGAAGTGAAGAATTGAAGGGTTCTATATCTAACTAGATATAGAATTCGTGGAAGCAACAAGGGTAACGATTCCCTAAACCCAATCTCTCTCTCTCTCTTGCTTAATTTCTATTAATTCTAGCATTTAATTTTGTTTGGATTCAAGAATCGGATCCTAGCTATCTCGGATTACCGAATCCCAATCGCAATCTCTCTCGTTTAATTTGAGTAATTCGTGCAATTGAGCCTATATTGTTGATTATTTGATTGAACTTGGTGTTTGAACCCTGCGGGGGTGTGGATCTACCCATATCCACACTCCCCGGTTGATTTAGTTTCGTTTCTGTATTTCATTCGTAATCTAGTTAAATGATTAGATCTGTATAGCTTTCTGTTGATTTTGTGCTCATTTTGTTAAGTTTCTGCATATGGCTCATATGTGTCACGCGACACCTTTGTCTCCAAGTGGTCCTGTGTCACGCGACACATGTGGTCACTGGTGCGATGTGTCATGCGACATACATGACCCATCTGCAGAGACCCTTTTTTCCTTTGTAATATGTTTTAGATTATTTGTATCAGGGATGTGGCCTCCCTAAATAATGGGCTCACAATATGTAATTCTCGTTCCATAATTAATAAGATGCATTTTATCACACTTTGTTTATTATCAATATTTGCACACACTTTTGATTTACTTGGATGTTTTTGATTGAAAGACTCGTCTATGGACGAGGCGTGTTGGGTGAACTCTCGGTTCTTCCCAACACGTAACCTGACCTCCGAACTCATGTTTTCTCTCTAAACAAAAGGTTTTCAATGTTTCCTCTTAAAACGGCGTGGCGACTCCTTCTTTTCATTTAAACCGGAAACCCAAATTTCGGGCGAGCGCACATTCAGTGGCGACTCCGCTGGGGATGTCACTTGAAAACCTGTTTTTCAAGTGTTGAGTGGGTCAAGCTTTTGTTTAGTCAAAACATCCAATACATCCATTTTGTGTGCATTATTTGATAATAATTTGTGATTCATACATCTTGTTGATTATGGAACTTGTGAGCCCTTTGTGCTTGTGGCCATTCTTTCTTGTGCATTAGTACTTGTGTGTTGTTCTGGCTATGGTAAAACAGGGGTTGATTTGATGATTGAAGAGCTGCTGGTTCAGTGACCATCCAGGTCGTGCGACACCTTTTGTCTCTGGTTGTCCTGTGTCACGCGACAAAGGGTGGCCACTGAACATAACTTCGTAAGACCGGTTTGAGGGCGATCCCTTGGATCAAGCAGGACTCATTTGATTATTGTTCCCTGTATATCTTGTGTGAGGGTGTGTGTTGTTGTTTTTCTTTTTCAAAAATGAAAAAAAAATCTAAAAAAATCTTGTTTTTTGTAAATAAAGGAATATAGTCATCCGCACACTACATCACTTAGATTTAGAACCCTCGGGTGCGATTGACGGCATCGCGGACGGCCATGAAATTCGCCTACGCTTGAGCGCCTGAAATCAAACCTAAACCCCTAGTGCGTTATAGGTGGCACCACACTAAACCTTACCCACGGTTGGTTTTCGATACAATGTTTTAATTACAACAAAATGAATTGTTTTTGAAAAATAGTATAGGTCCTTATACCTTCTTCCAAAACCTCACACCTTGTGGGCATGTTGCCAAATGCAACATGATTTCACGTGGGGACATGTCACTCCCGTGGCGTGTTCTAAACGAGAGATCATGCCGCATTGCCAACATGTACCGACGAGAGGTCATGCCGGATTTTTCTTCGAAATTCTTCGAAAAGACCCGTTATGCTGCCCAAATTTCCTTAGAAATTTGGACGAACCTTTTCGTTCCATAAAGATGTTAGGGTTTGGCTAGGTATCATTACCTACTATATGTTTCAAAACAAAGCATTTGATGTAATTCGAACGTTGCGTCATTAGGTTTCCCCGAGGTATAGTTAGCATGAATAAAGGCTTATCCTTTCCCAACTGTATTTAGGATTTAAAATACTAATTTATACTTGAACATAAATAAATTTGTGTTTGTGCGAGTCTGTCCCGTTTCTTTCCCTCTCCCGTTACTCAAAAATTTCCCTTCCAGCACCTTATAAACCCATCTCTGCACCTGCAGCTACGGCGAGTTGGATCCGCTCTTCCACTTCAGGAGGTCGTTTGGTCCGTGTGCAAGCAGTGTCAGTTGGTTTGGAATCAGAAATGGCCGGCAATGGAGATGTTTTTTCTGCTCAGTCCGCTGGAGGCTCAGTGACAGTGGGTCAGACATGTTTGAATGAGATGACTACGGAAGAATTGAGGGTGATGCTAGAAGCCGCTCTAGCTCGGGAGCGTGAGGCTTGTCTCTTATTCCAAAATGCCAAGACTCGTGAAGAAGAAGCTCACAACCGCTTCGTGGAAGCTATGAGAGCCAAAGGGATTGCGGTACTTCGTCGGGAGGATGGTTCCTACGAAGAGATTACGGAAGATAGCCATAATGAAATCGGATCCGCTTCACTGCTCGGCCAACCCAACCTAGCTACAATACGATGCCTCCCCAACGGTGAGCTATGTTTCGCGATCGATCAAGTAGCTTCTCCAAGAGTGGTGGCAAGTGACCAAGGAAGACTCATTCCCCCATCTTCTCAAGGGTATAGCCAGGTCATCCAAAGAAGGTGTCGGCGAAATGACGGTCGGCTGCGAATTTCTTTGATCTCACCGCTTCTCCAACTCCTAATGCTCCGATGCCACGGTTTGGCATGGACCTCGGTTTCGAACCGGCTTTTCCCGGCCTCGATGCAGTGTGTATTCGAGATGGTTATCGTGGTGTTCAGTATGGTGTTCGATGTAATGTTCGTGCCGGCTCTCGGGAAATCGGATAGTTCGGGACGGTGTCTCAAGGTACCAGCATTCCCAGACTCAAGACAGCTTTTCTCAACCGGCGGTGTGTTCCACCCTTACTCGGCATATTTATGGTTCTACCCCATACTCGGCTCCGTGTGTCGGCTCGGGATTATCTTCTCTTGAGTCGATACAGAGGTCGATCGGCTGTCTGGCTCCCGAGAACCCGGTGGGCAATTCAACGGTTATGATATGTATGGAAACAAGATTCCTAGCCCGATTAGCTTGTTGGACGGCAATATTGGAATTCCTAGTACTTTTGGTCTCCCACCAACCGCTTTGACCAGTGGGACCTAATTCGATTTCCCAATACCGTCGTCAACGGTGGCTCCTGCAATTCCTCGGACTTCAAGTTTGGCACCGGAAGTGGCTTTCTTTGAAACAGATGCAGCAACAGATTGACAGGTTAACCGTGGGTTCTAGTGGTCTTAAAGTCATGGATCCCTCCCAAGTGACACCTTTGCCGCACAAGTTTAAGATGCCCAAGCTAGACTTTGATGGTACCGCCTGTCCAAAGACGCATATAGACACTTATGTGATGACAATGGGGGCAATGGGCTGCACTCTCGAATTCATGGCTTCCCACTTCCACCTAACCTTGAAAGGATCGGCACTTACATGGTTTTTAGCTCTGAAGCAAGAATGCCGTACTACTTGGAGCCAGATAACAGAAGCCTTCCTGGAAAAGTACAAGGGTAATTTGGAATGGCGCACTACCCGGGATGATTTGGTAGGAACTATCCAGAAGTCGGATGAGTCAATCACGGAATTCTACAAACGTTGGAATGCTAAGCTCAACGAGTTATCGGAGCCAATCCCCCTCCAAGACCAAAAGGACATCTTTCTATCATGTGTTAAGCCAGCGCTTAGGGAAGCCATTGGGAAAGGATGGTACCCAGATCTGCGAGAGATGGTGGGAATGGGGGCAAGGAGTGAGAATAGACTGTTCAACCAAACTCCAAGTGCAAACACTAGTAACAACAGCAGTGGTGGAGGTGTTGGTGTTATGCCCTAGGCCTATGATTGATAGACTTATGTGTTGACATTATTTATTATTATATGAGATGTTTATTATTTGATTATTATATGTTTTTGTATATTTGTTTATAATAATCTTTGTCCCTAATTATTAAGAGAATAAATTAGTATAATTGTCAATGGATAATCATGTGATGATTATATGCATAAGAGATGCACATTGAAATTATGGGTACTTGTTAGAGAACAAGTGACTGGACATGACCCGCATGAGATTTATGTCATGGTCAAATGTCATACTTAAATCTCATACGGTTACTTCATTTATTTCCTAGACCTAAGATTATCGTAACCTTACATATGATGAAAGTCATGTTTGATTTTAGTCAAACGATATCTTAACACGATATCTATAAAGACTATCATTGGCATGATCGGATTCATGATGGGAAGGATGATAAGTCAAGAAGGAATTTGTCCCTCGGAAGAGAGATGTTAAGCTTGGGCCCTCGATGAGTGATAATGATGAAAGTGTATGGCCGTACCCCAATATGATTGGAATTATCATTATACTAAAGAATCGAGAAAGCATTGAACAAATAACAAGTTGACAAGGACCATGACTTGTGTTCAATATAACATCGTGAGACAAAGGGATAAATGGAAGTACACCATTGGAAACGTGAACTCTTACGTTACATTATTTGGGTAGACATAATGGCTTGCTAGAGTCCGCTTATGTCTTATGAGATTCGATATGATCGAACTCATTGCCAACATAATGTAATCCTATTGGGTCACACACAACTAGAATGAATTGGTTAAACCGAAGGAAGAATAGTTGAGAGTTTACGTATACGGCTATATATACCGCGCGACATATTAAGCCAATGGCTTAATATACCGCGCGACATATCGAGCCGCACGCGTTTTTGACAACTTTGTCTCTCCTAATACGATTAGGAGAAGTATTCTTACTATTGTAGTATAAATACAAGGGTTCTGTCAGACCTAAAAGGTCAGCCGAAATTTTCAATCAAAATTCACAACAAAATACTCTCAATATTCTTCAAGGTTTTAGATCTAGCAATCATCAAGAAGTTGTTCTTGAATTCATTCAAAGGTGTGGATACCAAAAGAGGGTCTTCGCTCGTTCATCGATCAAGGCCTAGAGTTTAAGCAAGTTGAAGAACGAAGTTTGTGATTCGATATCACATAATCAAATCGTTCGATAGCTCAAGACCGGAAAGCGTTTCAAGGTTGGTTTAATTCTATCTCATAGGTATTCAAATTAATTGTATAGAACGGATCCTAGGGCTTCTTGGGTTTTATGTTTTTAATGCTTAATTCCGCTGCGCATGGACCCGTAAAACCCAACAGGAGGTTACCGATATCGTGCATCCAATCCTGTCTCAGCGATGGCGCCAAGAGGAAGAGAGCCGGCCAAAGACAATAGTATCAATAATCTTCAAAAGGGAGGTAACAATGTGCAGAATGTGATGAGGCTTCCACCTAGGCCACAACCGCGGTTTGATGATTTGGGTATGTCAACAGAGGAAGTTTTCAACGGTTTGTTACGAACTGGCATGATCAAGCCATTGGAGAACTACAATCCTGCTCGCCCTAACCCTCACATGGATGCTAGTAAGTATTGCCGTTTTCACCAATTTCCGGGGCACACTACGAACTCCTGCGTAACTCTCAAGAAGATAATCCAGGGCTTAGTGGATGATAAGAAAATAGAAAAATCTCCTCGCCCGAATATTGTCAACAATCCTCTGCCAAACAACAATGTGAACCTTATTGACTTTGAGAATGATTATTTTGTTAATGTATTAGAATTTGGGAACCCGTAGTTGGGAATGATAGCAATGGTTGTAATGAGGTCGAAGCTGATGTAATCTCCTTTTCGATGAAATGAAAGATAACTTCGTTATGTTACGTCTCTCGATGATTTACATGATGTGAATAATATTGTTGAACTTGATGATTACGAAGAACGCTTGATCGTTAATGCTATATCTTCAATGACTCCTAGAGAATCCTCAATTTCCTTGGAAGAACTCGAATAGCGGCTAGTTGGGAAGCACCCTTGACCATCAATGAGATACGACAAGCGGCTTGGCCATACAAAGCAATCACCCCGTCCCGCTCACGTTAGCGTAACTCAAGGAAGCTAGCAAAGAGTTCGTGGTTGATGAACAAAGAAGAAGTTAATCTGTTGACTCGCTCAGGAAGAATGTTGGGAGTGAATAATCCAGATCCATCCGGGAAAGGGAAAGCAGTTGCAGGCTCTAACCCTCAGTCCTCTCAGAATCCTCACAGGCTAGACGAAGAAGTTCAGGAAGACCCGATGCGACACGGTTGAAAAGAACGCATGGCGATATTTCTTTGTGGTCCCTACTTACATCCTCCTACCCTCACAAGTTAAAATTGGAAGAAGCTTTGTCCAAGACGAAGGTATCCGTCAACGCTACCCTGCACGAAGCATGTCATTTGATTGGAACGGCTCGGTATGGGAATATCATTACTTTCACAGATCTTGACTTGCTCGCTTACGGTGCGAAACATAACGAATCCTTACACATTACGGTGCCTACGGAGGACGGCGGATTCCCCATGTGTTGATAGATAATGGGTCGACTATGAATGTGCTCCCCGCCAAAATGATGAGTATGTTGGATATCAACACGCAGAACCTTAAACCATCTAACCAGACCATAAAGGCTTATGATTCGACATCCCGGGCAGTGTTGGGGATAGTCTCCCTTAATCTAATGTTTGGAGGTAAAGAGATGATGGTAGAGTTTCAGGTTATAGACATTCTGTTACATTCTCAAGCATTATTGGGTAGACCCTGGATCCACGAGATTGGAGCCGTAGCTTCCACGCTTCCCCAATGTTTAAAGTTTGTGCGGAAGGGGTGCCGACAACCATCTATGGTGATAGTGTTACGATCGGAGAAACCAACGCAAATACCTTACCGCAATGGAGATCAAACTCGACCAAGAAAATCCAATGCTCGGCGGATTCACAATTGAGAAGCCTAAGGGGCAAGTCTCGTACCATAGATCCGACGACATCTTGAGACAAGATCCCTCCCGTGTTGAAAATGCTAAGAGGTATGAGCTATATCCACAGTGCAGGGCTGGGAAAACGCCAACAGGGACCGTGTAGGCTTGTCGCCCGGCCAGCTAAGAGAAATAGGCAAGGTCCGGGGTATCTGTGACTAAGGAAGATAAGGTGTATGACAAAACCGAGGCTTTCAAAGAAAAGATGACCTCGAGCGGTAGAAAGTACAAGAAGCCCGAAATGCGCCCATACGCTGGTCTCCGAATAAGCACTTTGTCGAGAGGATGGGGATATGTTTGTTTGTCTGAGCCAAGGCCGATTCCGGCGGAAGAAAGAATGAAGACGATCCAGAGGTTCGCCAATAGCAAGAATCCGGTGAAAGAAATGTTTGATAGTTTGCCCAAAAGGCAAGGTGTGACCGCCACCTACGAGAGCGGCTACCACTTACGGGGACCCGAATATGAGAATCGGTTTGAAAAGCTTGTTCTGGATGAGCCCACAATATGTAAAATTCGCGGTGCCGACCCCGCAGATATTGATGGGGAGTTGTGCGATTTGTTTGAAGAGCGGGGCCGTCGAGCCCGGAAGCGGTACGTCTTTGGCGAGAAATGAGAGATGGTGCTAAGGAGCCGAATGATCTCGATTGACTTTTCCTCGACGGTGAGGTGGTAGCTATGCTAGAATTCGAGAAAGAATCTGTGGAACTAGTCAAGCCGGAGACCGCCGCGAAGGACCGTTGTGCAAGTGGACTTCGTTCCGAGGACCGGTCGCCGACAGGAGACTATGATTGAAAAGCTAGGGCTCAAACCTCGTCCTTGTCCCTCCAAGTCTAAATTCATCCCTTGTGTCTTGAGTCGTCTCCCGAGTCTCTTGTTATAGAATTTGAGTCTTCGGCCGGTCTAATGTCCTCACGACAGAAGACCGTCTTCGAGTTGTAAACACTTGTGTTCCCCTTTGCTTTGAATAAAGTGGTTGATCTTTACGAGTACCCGTGATTGCCAATCTAACAATTGAATGCTTAACAAAAAATAATCATCAAGATTTAAAAATAATTAAGCCTAATTCAATTGAAGATAATACGAACTTAATCGATGAACAATTTTTAGAAAAAGGTTCAAAACGAGGCTTGCGAACAAAAGGAAAGTCGGGCCCACTGCCGATGAGGTATTAACGACGGTGAACACAGGAGCAATTTGAAGAACCCAAAGAAACGCAGATTGGTAGCTTCTTCTCAGGAGATGAGCGGGTCGCTTTGATTGAGTTGCTCAAAGAATTCATGGATGTGTTCGCTTGGTCCTACAAAGATATGCCGGAAATTTGGATGCTTCTATTGTGGAACACCGAATACTGTGGATCCAGAAATTAAGCCGGATCAAGCGAGAAATTGAGGCGAATAAAACACGAATGGTCCTTACAAGTGAAAGAAGAAATTGAAAAGCTCCTACGGGTAGGCTTCATCAAAGTAATTGAATATCCGACTTGGTTGGCCAACATTGTGACAGTCACCAAAGCAAATGGAAAGGTTCGAGTGCGTGGATTTCCGAGACCTCAATAAGGCTAGTCCTAAAGATGAATTCCCTTGCCCAACATTGATATGCTAGTGGATGCAACCGCGAACTTTGAGGTCAAGTCTTTCGTTGATGGTTTTGCGGGTTACAACCAGATTAAGATGGTGAAGAGGATCAAGACAAGACGACATTTACAACTCCATGGGGTACTTATTGTTACACAAGAATGCCATTTGGTTTGAAGAACGCCGGGGCTACTTATCAAAGAGCGATCACTACCCTTTTCCACGACATGATCCACAGAGAGATTGAAGTGTAAGTAGATGACATGATTATTCATTCGAAAGGGTCGAGACGGACAGACACTTCATTGACTTGAGGAAATTCTTTAACAGACTCGAGAGCACTCCATGAGACCGAACCCGGCCAAGTGTACATTTGGGGTTATTCGAGGTAAAGTTAGGATACATGGTCACCGAGCGCGGCATTGAAATAGATCCCGGGAAGGTTAAGGTAATCATTGAAATGAAGCCACCCGTAACCGTCTACGAAGTAAAAGGATTCATGGGTCGCCCAATACATCGCGGGTTCGTCAACCAATTGACCACCATATGTGAGCCGATCTTCAGTGCTAAAGAAGAACCGGGAAGTGGTTTGGAACGAGAAATGCCGGCTAGCTTTTGAGAGGATCAAAGCCTATCTCGTCAATCCTCCTATTCTCTCGCCCACCTCACGGAGACAAGCCTTTACTTCTATATCGACGAGTCACGGAACACATCCACTGGGGCTATGCTAGCACAAGAAAAGAAGGATTCAAAGGTTGAGAATGCCATTTATTTAAATCGTAGTAAATTCCAATGGAGTGAAGTGAATTACTCTGCCCTCGAGAAAACTTGCGCAACTTTGGTATGGGTGGTCGGAAAGCTAAAACACTATATGCTATCCCACACCGTACACTTAGTCTCCAAGATGGACCCGATCAGATATCTATTCCAAGGTGACAGAGGAAACATCTCCACCAGGTTGGCAAAATGGACTTTCTTCTTGGCAGAATTCGACATCAAATATGTGATTCGTAAATCAATAAAAGGACAGGCATTAGCAGACCAGTTGGCTGAATTCCCCAGTACAGAAGATCAAGGGCCGGATCTCCAGTTTCCAGATGAAGGGATCCTCGCTATAGAAAGCGGAAACAAGTGGCAGTTATTCTTTGACAGAGCAGCTAACAAGTAACAATTCTCACATAAATGACCCACCTGCAATCTTCAAAAAATCAGATGTGGAAGGAAAGCAGGAAACATGAAGAATTTTGGCGAGAGAGACCACCCACAGAACAAAAATTGATACAACTAAAAGGGACAACTCCATCTAATTAGCTCCTATAAAAGACTAGAATAAGCTCGTGTCCGAGGACACGTTTTTTTTTTTAATTAACGTTTTGTTTTTTTTTTTTAAATTAATTTTTTTTAAAGGGCAAAATGGAAAAGAAACAAATGTATGAGAGTAAAATGAGAAATTTGACACTTGATACTGTTCATTGTACTGTAGCAGTACCAAGTGCCATTTATACTATATATTAAATAGCTTTTCAGTCATCAAGCATGAACTTCATTTGTACACAACATTCACCAACTTCGAGTGAGACAAGTTATCAAACAGTTGAAGGGCAAGAGTTCATATCAACCTTAGTTCAATTAATTATCTATACACAGCCAAAATTGGGCACATAACTAGTAGGAATTAAGAAAATTAACAATAGATGGATGAAATTGGCTTCAATTTTCCAAGAAAATTGAACAAATAGGTTTTATTAATGGATCGGAAGGGAGATTAAATCAAAGATTCTAAAATGAAGCGAGCAAATAGGTTTTATGAGCAATTTTGTGGATATTATTGCAGTGGGTTGATTCAGATGTGTTCTGTGTTGGAAATGGGTTTTAGAAACAAGGTTTGATCAAGTTTTGACCCAATTTTCAAATAGGTTTCATTTATTGATTAATGAAATAAGTTACAAAATTATAATCTACATTTGTTGTAGATTAAGAAAATGCATTTATTTACTCAAAACCATTTCCGGGTGAATGAGAAATTAATGGCTAAAGATTGTAACTTGAAATGGGAAAATGAAGAGTTTATGGGATATAAAGAAGTTATCCCACATTGCTTAGAGATAGAAAGTAAAGCAAGTTTATAAGTGGATGCAAACAAGGAGGAGGCATCAAGTTGTTCCTCCTTGGGCCAACCTAGGTGGACCATTGGACCAACCATGCAAGGTGCAGCCCAATTGTGCCAGTTTTATACTAGCTCAATTTGGACCACACCCGCGAAGCGCGCGAAGGGCGGAATGGGCGGTTTAGGGCGCACTTTGCACTTCGCACGTGCGCATCGTTGCTAGGAGCTATTGAAGCCTTTGATTTTTAGCAAATCAATCAAGGTTCGTGTGCCCGTACGGATTGGGCTGGGGCGGTTCAGGTCTAGGTCGGACCGTGGATCTGGTCTGTGCCAAAGGGTGCAAGCCAGATTCGATGAACCAGGTCAAGGGGTTGGAATGGTTCATGGAACCAGTTCAAAGAGGTGTGGCAGATCCAGCAGATCTGAGCCCTTCACCAGAATACGATCCGACGGCCCAGAATCCACCAGTTACCAATAGTGCCTATTCCCAAAAGGCACCCCAACTCTTCATTATCTATAAATAGTCCCCTGCAGTTTGTCAATCATTCATTCCATCATTCAGTGAGTTAGTATTCAATAGCAATTAGAGAGAAAGCATATTGAAGCATAAATATTCCTTTCAAGTCCAGAAGTTCCAAACAATTAGTTTGTTCGCCGAAGTCGTTAGTTTGAAGTGCTTCTACTAACGATTGTAAAGTCGTTGCATCTTACGAGGAGATTGTCAGAATACCGTCAGCACCAGTGCGGGGCAATACTTCTTACGGAGATTGTGTCAAACACAAGCCTCGACTTAATTTTCAGTTTGTTATTCTGTCGGTTAGTTTTTCCGTTAGCCGTTACATTTTCTGTTAAATTTCCTAACAATCGTAAGAAGTATTCTACGTTTCTTAAGAGATGGCAAATGAAACCGATACCTCCCAGTCCTCTGGGGCTACTCCCGACCCGACCTGAGATGCAACTAATCGAAATGTTGCACCTGCTTCCCCGCATCTTTGCTCCGACTCACCCTAAGACATGGTGAGAAACCATCCAAGTTCACCGGGCGGACTTCAAGAGATGGCAGCAAAAGATGCTGTTTTACTTGACCACCCTCAGTCTGCAAAAGTTCCTAAAAGAGGATCCCCCTGCTATACCAACTGATGATCCCGACCATCAAAGAAGGATTGCCAAAGAGGCATGGGATCATGGTAATTTCTTGTGTAGGAATTACATCATGAATGGGCTGGATGATAATCTATACAAAGGTGTATGCTTGTCTTGTGGATACGGCCAAAGAGTTATGGGACACTTTGGAGCGAAAGTACAAAATCGAGGATGCCGGTTCAAAGAAGTTTGTTGTTGGCAAATACCTTGATTTCAAGATGGTTGACTCAAAGACCGTGGCCAGCCAGGTTGATGAGTTTCAGTTGATCCTACATGGGTTGACTGCTGAAGGAATGGTTATGAATGAACCATTTAAAGTGGCGTCAATCATTGAAAAATTGCCGCCAGCATGGAAGGACTTCAAGAACTATCTCAAGCATAAGCGCAAGGAGATGAGTCTTGAAGACCTGGTTATTCGTCTTCAGATTGAGGAGAACAACAGGAAGAATGAGGCCAAGGCTGAAGCTAAGGCCAACAAAGGAAAGATGGAAGCCAAGGTCAATCTTGCTGAAGCTAGCACAAGCAACAGTAAGAAGAGGAAGCATTCTGGAAATGATAGAAGAGGCTCAAGTGGCAAGAAGAAGTTCAAAGGATCTTGCTACAACTGTGGCAAGCCCGGACATTTAGCAAAAGATTGCCGGCACCCGAAGAAGGAAGACCAGAGAGGCAACAGGAACCAAGCCAACACTGTTGATGATATGGAGCTTGACTTTGCAGCTGTGGTATTTGAAGCCAATGTGGCTAAGTTGGATGATAATCCAAGAGAGTGGTGGATAGACACCGGTGCTACCCGCCACATATGTGCAGATAAGGAGAGTTTCTCTTCCTACACTCCCTGTTCCGGAAGGAAGCTCTATATGGGAAATTCTGCTACTTCCAATGTTGTGGGAATTGGAAGAGTTGTTCTGAAGATGACTTCGAGCAAGGAGCCGACTTTGATGGATGTGCCGCATGTCCCATACATCCGCAAGAACTTAGTCTCTGGGGCTTTGTTAAGTAAGGCCGGTTTCAGATTGGTGTTTGAATCTGATAAATTTGTACTGACCAAAAATGGTCTTTTCCTTGGAAAAGGTTACCTTGAGAAGGGCCTTTTCAAGATGAATGTAATGAATGTTATCCGCTCTGAAGCGATGAATAAAAGTGTTGTTTCTTATGTTTACTTGTTGGATAGTCCTGACTTATGGCATGATAGATTAGGACACGTAAATTTTAACACAATTAAGAAATTAGTAAAGCAAGATTTAATTCATATGTCTAAATCTGATGCAACTAATAAGTGTGAAATTTGCGTTGAAGCAAAAATGACTAAAGGGTCATTTGAAACAGTAATAAGAAACACAACACCTCTGGAATTAATTCACACAGATATTTGTGATTTAAAGTTAGTGCAAACTCGAGGTGGGAAAAAGTACTTCATTACTTTTATAGACGATTGCACAAAATACTGTTATGTATATCTATTGAAAAGTAAGGATGAAGCCTTAGGGGCTTTCCAAACTTACAAGAATGAAGTTGAGAATCAACTTAATATAAAGATTAAGAAGATTCGAAGCGATAGAGGAGGAGAATATGTAGCTCCGTTTGAAGGACTATGTTGGGAATCTGGCATTATTCATCAAACGACAGCTCCATATACACCTCAATCTAATGGAGTAGCTGAACGTAAGAATCGCACTCTAAAGGAAATGATGAATGCATTCTTAATCAGTTCAGGCTTACCCGACAACATGTGGGGGGAAGCAATACTGACTTCAAACTACATTCTTAATAAGATACCCAAGAAAGGAATTAATGAAACACCTTACGAATTATGGTATAATCGTAAGCCGTGTTATAAATACCTTAAAGTGTGGGGGTGTCTGGCTAAGGTTGAAGTACCTAAGCCAAAGCAAGTCAAGATCGGTCCAAAGACAATTGACTGCATCTTTATTGGATATGCTAACAATAGTAGTGCCTATAGGTTTATAGTGCACAAGTCAGACATTCCTGATATGAATGAAGGAATGACAATAGAATCAAGGAATGCTGTATTCTTTGAAGATATCTTTCCTGCCAAAGATAGGAAAAATGTAAGTTCTAATAAGAGAACTTATGAAACTACAACTGGTCCATCTCAAGAAGAAGATGAAGGACCAAGACGTAGTAAAAGGGCAAGAGTGGAAAAGTCTTTTGGTCCTGATTTTCTATCATATATGTTAGAAAACGAACCAGCTACTGTTAAGGAAGCTTTATCCGGTCCGGATAGTCCGTTCTGGAAAGAAGCTATTAACAGTGAAGTAGAATCCATAATGCATAATAATACTTGGGAGTTGGTTGATCTTCCTCCAGGATGTAAACCGTTAGGTTGCAAGTGGATCCTTAAAAGGAAGTATAAGGCAGATGGATCTATCGATAAGTACAAAGCTCGGCTGGTAGCCAAAGGGTTTAGACAAAAGGAGGGATATGACTTCTTCGATACATATTCTCCTGTCACCAGAATCACATCCATTCGTGTTCTCATAGCAATTGCAGCCATGCATAATCTTGAGATACACCAGATGGATGTGAAAACAGCTTTCTTGAATGGAGAATTAGATGAAGAGATTTACATGGAACAACCCGAAGGGTTTGTTGTTCCAGGTAAAGAGCAAAAGGTGTGTAAACTTGTAAAGTCGTTGTACGGACTCAAACAAGCACCTAAACAATGGCATGAGAAGTTTGATCGAACCATGTTATCAAATGGATTCAAGATAAATGAATGTGACAAGTGTGTCTATATCAAAGGAACATCTGAATCATTTGTAATAGTCCGTCTCTACGTGGATGACATGTTAATAATGGGAAGTACTCATGAATTGATCATGAATACCAAAGGCTTGTTAAAGAAACACTTTGACATGAAAGACATGGGATTGGCTGATGTCATATTAGGAATAAAAATTTCTAGAACATCAGAAGGGATAGTTCTATCTCGGTCCCATTATCTAGAAAATGTACTTCGAAAGTTCGATGTCATTAATGACCCTCGCTAAGACACCGGTGGATTTAACTCTACACTTAGCAAAGAACGAGAGGGGAACCGGTTTCTCAATTGGAATATGCCAGAATAATTGGTGACTCTGATGTACTTAACGAACTGTACACGTCCAGACATCGCATATTCAGTGAGCAAACTAAGTAGGTTCACTAGTAATCCCAGTGCGGATCACTGGAAGGCTCTATTAAGAGTATTGAGATATTTAAAGTATACTATGAATCATGGGATACTTTATAAGAGATATCCAGCAGTATTAGAAGGATACTGTGATGCTAATTGGATATCAGACACAAAAGACTCTAAATCCACAAGTGGATATGTATTCACAATTGGTGGAGGAGCGGTGTCATGGAAATCCTCCAAACAAACATGTATAGCTAGATCCACGATGGAATCTGAGTTTATAGCTTTAGATAAAGCTGGAGAAGAAGCAGAATGGCTTAAGAACTTCTTGGAGGATATTCCTTGTTGGAGTAAGCCTGTGCCTGCTGTTATGATACATTGTGATAGTCAATCAGCAATAGGAAGGGCACAGAGCAGTATGTATAATGGTAAGTCTAGACATATTCGTCGTAGACATAATACCATTAGACAGTTGATCAAAAATGGTGTTATCACAATTGACTATGTAAGGTCAAATGATAACATAGCGGATCCGTTTACAAAAGGTATAAATAGAGATCAACTGTATAAACTGTTAAGGGGAATGGGTTTAAAACCCACAACAAAAGAATTCATAGTGGACACTCAACCTTGAGAAATGGAGATCCCAGGCCCTTGGTTCAATGAGAAAACTAAGTTATGAGTTCAAGAGAAACACTTGGAACCTGTTTCATGCTCATTCCCAGAACATCCAAGTGTATGCACCTGCAGCAGTGGTGAGGATAAGTTGAGAAAACTTTTAATGATTCCTATACCTACGGGTGGAGTATAGCAGGATACTCTTTATAGTATGAATCACCTATATAAGTGAGAAGTAATAAGGCCGCTTCTAAATGAACACTTATGAATGAGATACGGTCCAGGGCCAAAATGGACACAACGTGAGAACAAAAATTGTTAGAGCTATTATTGTGTGAGTACTGTTGTCTTGGTATACACTATACAGTCACTGGTTCAAAGCGTCTCGCTACCAACTGGCTAGTATATCCGATGGTATTTTACTAGGGAAGGTTCAAGGCCATAAGCTACCTATCCCGATGCAATAGTAGTTCGCCGGAACTTTTGGACGAATCTGCATACATGCATTAATTGTCATTCATGTGGGGGATTGTTGGAAATGGGTTTTAGAAACAAGGTTTGACCAAGTTTTGACCCAATTTTCAAATAGGTTTCATTTATTGATTAATGAAATAAGTTACAAAATTATAATCTACATTTGTTGTAGATTAAGAAAATGCATTTATTTACTCAAAACCATTTCCGGTGAATGAGAAATTAATGGCTAAAGATTGTAACTTGAAATGGGAAAATGAAGAGTTTATGGGATATGAAAGAAGTTATCCCACATTGCTTAGAGATAGAAAGTAAAGCAAGTTTATAAGTGGATGCAAACAAGGAGGAGGCATCAAGTTGTTCCTCCTTGGGCCAACCTAGGTGGACCATTGGACCAACCATGCAAGGTGCAGCCCAATTGTGCCAGTTTTATACTAGCTCAATTTGGACCACACTCGCGGCGCGCGGCGCGCGAAGGGCGGAATGGGCGGTTTAGGGCGCACTTTGCACTTCGCACGTGCGCATCGTCGCTAGGAGCTATTGGAGCCTTTGATTTTTAGCAAATCAATCAAGGTTCGTGGCTCGGTGCGAGTTCGGTTCGGCTTGGCTCGGACTGGGAGGGCGGTGGTATGGTGTGGTTGGGCCTAGGCCCATTCGGATTGGTGGGCGGTGCAACGGTTTGGGCGGTTCAGGTCTGGGTCGGACCGTGGATCTGGTCTGTGCCAAAGGGTGCAAGCCAGATTCGATGAACCAGGTCAAGGGGTTGGAATGGTTCATGGAACCAGTTCAAAGAGGTGTGGCAGATCCAGCAGATCCGAGCCCTTCACCGTAATCCGATCCGACGGCCCGTAATCCACCAGCTACCAATAGTGCCTATTCCCAAAAGCCACCCCAACTCTTCATTATCTATAAATAGTCCCCTCGAGCTTTGTCAATTCATTCATTCCATCATTCAGAGTTAGTATTCAATAGCAATTAGAGAGAAAGCATATTGAAGCATAAATATTCCTTTCAAGTCCAGAAGTTCCAAACAATTAGTTTGTTCGCCGAAGTCGTTAGTTTGAAGTGCTTCTACTAACGATTGTAAAGTCGTTGCATCTTACGAGGAGATTGTCAGAATACCGTCAGCACCAGTGCGGGGCAATACTTCTTACGGAGATTGTGTCAAACACAAGCCTCGACTTAATTTTCAGTTTGTTATTCTGTCGGTTAGTTTTTCCGTTATCTTTTAAGAAGCCGTTACATTTTCTGTTAAATTTCCTAACAATCGTAAGAAGTATTCTACGTTTCTTAAGAGATGGCAAATGAAACCGATACCTCCCAGTCCTCTGGGGCTACTCCCGACCCGACCCGACCCGAGATGCAACTAATCGAAATGTTGCACCTGCTCCCGCATCGCTCCGACTCACCCGGCACATGGTGAGAAACCATCCAAGTTCACCGGGGCGGACTTCAAGAGATGGCAAAGAAAAGATGCCGTTTTTACTTGACCACCCTCGCCCGCAAAAGTTCCTAAAAGAGGATCCCTGCTATACCAACTGATGATCCCGACCATCAAAGAAGGATTGCCAAAGAGGCATGGGATCATGGTAATTTCTTGTGTAGGAATTACATCATGAATGGGCTGGATGATAATCTATACAGTGTGTACTGTCTTGTGGATACGGCCAAAGAGTTATGGGACACTTTGGAGCGAAAGTACAAAATCGAGGATGCCGGTTCAAAGAAGTTTGTTGTTGGCAAATACCTTGATTTCAAGATGGTTGACTCAAAGACCGTGGCCAGCCAGGTTTGATGAGTTTCAGTGATCCTACATGGGTTGACTTGCTGAGGAATGGTTATGAAATGACCATTTTAAAGTGGCGTCAATCATTGAAAAATTGCCGCCAGCATGGAAGGACTTCAAGAACTATCTCAAGCATAAGCGCAAGGAGATGAGTCTTGAAGACCTGGTTATTCGTCTTCAGATTGAAGAAAACAACAGGAAGAATGAGGCCAAGGCTGAAGCCAAGGCCAACAAAGGAAAGATGGAAGCCAAGGTCAATCTTGCTGAAGCTAGCACAAGCAACAGTAAGAAGAGGAAGCATTCTGGAAATGATAGAAGAGGCTCAAGTGGCAAGAAGAAGTTCAAAGGATCTTGCTACAACTGTGGCAAGCCCGGACATTTAGCAAAAGATTGCCGGCACCCGAAGAAGGAAGACCAGAGAGGCAACAGGAACCAAGCCAACACTGTTGATGATATGGAGCTTGACTTTGCAGCTGTGGTATTTGAAGCCAATGTGGCTAAGTTGGATGATAATCCAAGAGAGTGGTGGATAGACACCGGTGCTACCCGCCACATATGTGCAGATAAGGAGAGTTTCTCTTCCTACACTCCCTGTTCCGGAAGGAAGCTCTATATGGGAAATTCTCGCTACTTCCAATGTTGTGGGAATTGGAAGAGTTGTTCGAAGATGACTTCGTGCAAGGAGCTGACTTTGATGGATGTGCTGCATGTCCCAGACATCCGCAAGAACTTAGTCTCTGGGGCTTTGTTAAGTAAGGCCGGTTTCAGATTGGTGTTTGAATCTGATAAATTTGTACTGACCAAAAATGGTCTTTTCCTTGGAAAAGGTTACCTTGAGAAGGGCCTTTTCAAGATGAATGTAATGAATGTTATCCGCTCTGAAGCGAAGAATAAAAGTGTTGTTTCTTATGTTTACTTGTTGGATAGTCCTGACTTATGGCATGATAGATTAGGACACGTAAATTTTAACACAATTAAGAAATTAGTAAAGCAAGATTTAATTCATATGTCTAAATCTGATGCAACTAATAAGTGTGAAATTTGCGTTGAAGCAAAAATGACTAAAGGGTCATTTGAAACAGTAATAAGAAACACAACACCTCTGGAATTAATTCACAGCGATATTTGTGATTTAAAGTTAGTGCAAACTCGAGGTGGAAAAAAGTACTTCATTACATTTATAGACGATTGCACAAAATATTGCTATGTATATCTATTGAAAAGTAAGGATGAAGCCTTAGGGGCTTTCCAAACTTACAAGAATGAAATTGAGAATCAACTTAATATAAAGATTAAGAAGATTCGAAGCGATAGAGGAGGAGAATATGTAGCTCCGTTTGAAGGATTATGTTGGGAATCCGGGCATTATTCATCAAACGACGGCTCCATATACACCTCAATCTAATGGAGTAGCCGAACGTAAGAATCGCACTCTAAAGGAAATGATGAATGCATTCTTAATCGCTCAAAGCTTACCCGACAACATGTGGGGGGAAGCAATACTGACTTCAAACTACATTCTTAATAAGATACCCAAGAAAGGAATTAATGAAACACCTTACGAATTATGGTATAATCGTAAGCCGTGTTATAAATACCTTAAAGTGTGGGGGTGTCTGGCTAAGGTTGAAGTACCTAAGCCAAAGCAAGTCAAGATCGGTCCAAAGACAATTGATTGCATCTTTATTGGATATGCTAACAATAGTAGTGCCTATAGGTTTATAGTGCACAAGTCAGACATTCCTGATATGAATGAAGGAATGACAATAGAATCAAGGAATGCTGTATTCTTTGAAGATATCTTTCCTGCCAAAGATAGGAAAAATGTAAGTTCTAATAAGAGAACTTATGAAACTACAACTGGTCCATCTCAAGAAGAAGATGAAGGACCAAGACGTAGTAAAAGGGCAAGAGTGGAAAAGTCTTTTGGTCCTGATTTTCTATCATATATGTTAGAAAACGAACCAGCTACTGTTAAGGAAGCTTTATCCGGTCCGGATAGTCCGTTCTGGAAAGAAGCTATTAACAGTGAAGTAGAATCCATAATGCATAATAATACTTGGGAGTTGGTTGATCTTCCTCCAGGATGTAAACCGTTAGGTTGCAAGTGGATCCTTAAAAGGAAGTATAAGGCAGATGGATCTATCGATAAGTACAAAGCCCGGCTGGTAGCCAAAGGGTTTAGACAAAAGGAGGGATATGACTTCTTCGATACATATTCTCCTGTCACCAGAATCACATCCATACGTGTTCTCATAGCAATTGCAGCCATGCATAATCTTGAGATACACCAGATGGATGTGAAAACAACTTTCTTGAATGGAGAATTAGATGAAGAGATTTACATGGAACAACCCGAAGGGTTTGTTGTTCCAGGTAAAGAGCAAAAGGTGTGTAAACTTGTAAAGTCGTTGTACGGACTCAAACAAGCACCTAAACAATGGCATGAGAAGTTTGATCGAACCATGTTATCAAATGGATTCAAGATAAATGAATGTGACAAGTGTGTCTATATCAAAGGAACATCTGAATCATTTGTAATAGTCTGTCTCTACGTGGATGACATGTTAATAATGGGAAGTACTCATGAATTGATCATGAATACCAAAGGCTTGTTAAAGAAGCACTTTGACATGAAAGACATGGGATTGGCTGATGTCATATTAGGAATAAAAATTTCTAGAACATCAGAAGGGATAGTTCTATCTCAGTCCCATTATCTAGAAAATGTACTTCGAAAGTTCGATGTCTTTAATGACCCTCCTGCTAAGACACCGGTGGATTTGACTCTACACTTAGCAAGGAACAGAGGGGAACCAGTTTCTCAATTGGAATATGCAAGAATAATTGGAAGTCTGATGTACTTAACGAACTGTACACGTCCAGACATCGCATATTCAGTGAGCAAACTAAGTAGGTTCACTAGTAATCCCAGTGCGGATCACTGGAAGGCTCTATTAAGAGTATTGAGATATTTAAAGTATACTATGAATCATGGGATACTTTATAAGAGATATCCAAATAAGATTAGAAGGATACCGTGATGCTAATTGGATATCGACACAAAAGACTCTAAATCCACAAGTGGATATGTATTCACAATTGGTGGAGGAGCGGTGTCATGGAAAATCCTCCAAACAAACATGTATAGCTAGATCCACGATGGAATCTGAGTTTATAGCTTTAGATAAAGCTGGAGAAGAAGCAGAATGGCTTAAGAACTTCTTGGAGGATATTCCTTGTTGGAGTAAGCCTGTGCCTACTGTTATGATACATTGTGATAGTCAATCAGCAATAGGAAGGGCACAGAGCAGTATGTATAATGGTAAGTCTAGACATATTCGTCGTAGACATAATACCATTAGACAGTTGATCAAAAATGGTGTTATCACAATTGACTATGTAAGGTCAAATGATAACATAGCGGATCCATTTACAAAAGGTATAAATAGAGATCAACTGTATAAACTGTTAAGGGGAATGGGTTTAAAACCCACAACAAAAGAATTCATAGTGGACACTCAACCTTGAGAAATGGAGATCCCAGACCCTTGGTTCAATGAGAAAACTAAGTTATGAGTTCAGTAGAAACACTTGGAACCTGTTTCATGCTCATTCCCAGAACATCCAAGTGTATGCACACCGCAGTGGTGAGGATAAGTTGAGAAAACTTTTAATGATTCCTATACCTACGGGTGGAGTATAGCAGGATACTCTTTATAGTATGAATCACCTATATAAGTGAGAAGTAATAAGGCCGCTTCTAAATAAACACTTATGAATGAGATACGGTCCAGGGCCAAAATGGACACAACGTGAGAACAAAAATTGTTAGAGCTATTATTGTGTGAGTACTGTTGTCTTGGTATACACTATACGATCATCGGTTCAAAGCGTCTCGCTACCAACTGGCTAGTATATCCGATGGTATTTTACTAGGGAAGGTTCAAGGCCATAAGCTACCTATCCCGATGCAATAATAGTTCACCGGAACTTTTGGACGAATCTGCATACATGCATTAATTGTCATTCATGTGGGGGATTGTTGGAAATGGGTTTTAGAAACAAGGTTTGACCAAGTTTTGACCCAATTTTCAAATAGATTTCATTTATTGATTAATGAAATAAGTTACAAAATTATAATCTACATTTGTTGTAGATTAAGAAAATGCATTTATTTACTCAAAACCATTTCCGGGTGAATGAGAAATTAATGGCTAAAGATTGTAACTTGAAATGGGAAAATGAAGAGTTTATGGGATATAAAGAAGTTATCCCACATTGCTTAGAGATAGAAAGTAAAGCAAGTTTATAAGTGGATGCAAACAAGGAGGAGGCATCAAGTTGTTCCTCCTTGGGCCAACCTAGGTGGACCATTGGACCAACCATGCAAGGTGCAGCCCAATTGTGCCAGTTTTATACTAGCTCAATTTGGACCACACCCGCGAAGCGCGCGAAGCGCGCGAAGGGCGGAATGGGCGGTTTAGGGCGCACTTTGCACTTCGCACGTGCGCATCGTCGCTAGGAGCTATTGGAGCCTTTGATTTTTAGCAAATCAATCAAGGTTCGTGGCTCAGGTGCAGTAGTTCGGTTCAGCTTGGCTCGGACTGGGGCGGTGCAGTGCATGGTGCGGTTGGGCCTAGGCCCGTACGGATTGGGCTGGGGCGGTTCAGGTCTGGGTCGGACCGTGGATCTGGTCTGTGCCAAAGGGTGCAAGCCAGATTCGATGAACCAGGTCAAGGGGTTGGAATGGTTCATGGAACCAGTTCAAAGAGGTGTGGCAGATCCAGCAGATCTGAGCCCTTCACCAGAATCTGATCTGACGGCCCAGAATCCACCAGTTACCAATAGTGCCTATTCCCAAAAGGCACCCCAACTCTTCATTATCTATAAATAGTCCCCCAGCTTTGTCAATCATTCATTCCATCATTCAGTGAGTTAGTATTCAATAGCAATTAGAGAGAAAGCATATTGAAGCATAAATATTCCTTTCAAGTCCAGAAGTTCCAAACAATTAGTTTGTTCGCCGAAGTTGTTAGTTTGAAGTGCTTCTACTAACGATTGTAAAGTCGTTGCATCTTACGAGGAGATTGTCAGAATACCGTCAGCACCAGTGCGGGGCAATACTTCTTACGGAGATTGTGTCAAACACAAGCCTCGACTTAATTTTCAGTTTGTTATTCTGTCGGTTAGTTTTTCCGTTATCTTTTAAGAAGCCGTTACATTTTCTGTTAAATTTCCTAACATTCTGTGCGTGTTCGTTGCAGGGGTGGGGATTTGCATGTGGGAGGGGTGACCGGAAAGAGATTGTGTAGAAAAAGTAATTTAGAGAGAGAAAGTGTGTGAGAGAGAGTGTGTGTGTGGTGTTTGTGAGAGGGTGAGTTAGGGCCGATTTTTCTCAAATAATATATTTTTACTTTTTTAATTTCCAAAATGATTTACTATTCAAAGTTTTGCCCAAAATGTCTCTTTTTTTAAAATTCGCTACACCGTGTAGCGAGATATGTGTAATTAGGGTTTGAAAGTTGGTCATTAATTAAGGCAATTAATTAAACAGAAATCGCTACACCGTGTAGCGAGTTTGACCACCCAAGTCAAACTCGCTACACGGTGTAGCGAGTTATTTAAAACCCTTTTTCCCTACCAGCTTACGTCTTCATTCAAACAAAAAAAACTAAAAGTTCAGTTCAACCGCCGAGGAGAGGAAAGGAAGAAGAAGAACAGCCAACCAAGGAATTTGCCAAGTGAATTCAACTTTTTTTTTAATTGTAAGTTTAAATCTCTGTATTGTTTTGAATTTTAACTTTGATTTTATTATTTATTTACTTACAATTTAGGATTTTTTATTATTTTTTTTTGATTTTTTTTCTTTTACAAAATCTGGTCATTTTCTATCATAATTGTCCATTGGAATGGAGTGGTGGGGTAGTATCATCATGTTTTACCTTTGTACAGCTGTTGTTATTGATGCCGCAGGAAATGTGCTTATCAATCTTCCTCCACGTGGCAGGACTGATCACCTGACTCCTTGACCTGCAAATCAGAACCCACGACTAGCCGGATGTGTCTCCGGCTTAGACCCTCGGGCGTGAGAGTAAGTATATGAATTAGAGAGCAAATAATGTTTATTGAACAAGAGTATTCAAATGAAAAAATTGCAGTTACCTCATAACCGTTGTAGTGGTAATGTATTTATAGTTGATGTATGTGGTTTATTTGGAAGGGCTACATGAGCTTCGAGATTTGTGGGACAGTTATGCATCATGTGAACGTGTCCTTAAATGGTCCCTGATTTGTAGGGAAGCAGTTATGGCAAGAATAGAAGCACGTGCGCCTGTAACTGTTAGGTCGACGCTTGCTTGACAGGTCGAGGTCGACGTTTGGGGTTCGGTCGACCTGACTGACGGGTAGAGTTGGATCGTACCCGAAGTATGACTTGAGTTAAAAAGTCGGACTAAGTTAGGTCGGGACCTGGTAGGTCGGACGTTGAACTTAAGTCGACTGATCAATGAGATGGGCCTTGGGCCATAAGATAATTGGGCCTAGCCCACTGAGAATGTGGTGGCCATTATTGCTTGAGGACTAGGCTTTACTCACTTGGCCCAGTTCGATACTTTTGGTATGTTCAGTGGCCCCCAACTTTCTGAGTTGACTTTGTCGACCAGGAAGTTAAAGAAATCTTGGTGAAATTCGCAATAACTCGCAGGTCACTGCTTGAGTTGAGGTTTACTCGCCTGATGATGACGTGGATCAATCCTGGACGTTGAATGTCGAACGATAGGATCGCATGAAGCGCCGTATTTCCCAATCATTACTGTTTTTGACGTTTGAGAGTCTGTCTTGGAAACCATTTTCCACAATTAATTAGGAAAATAAGACTTTTGAATTTTTTCTTTTCCTTTCTGATTACTGAAAATATAAAAGCTAGAATCCTTCTCCATTTAGAACTTTTACCCTCTCTGATTCCCTGAACTCCGGCGAAAACAACAAAAAAGGCAATTGATTAAACCCGAGCTTTCGTCTCCGTCAGTAGCTCCTCTTCGTTCAAGTTAATCAAGGTATTCTTCTCTCTCTTCGGCATTAGGGCTTTACTTTCTGCAATTTCTTCAATTCCGCCATGGCTAGGACTTTTAGATGTAAGCCCGGAGCTTGGTATGGCTATTGTAGGGTAAATAGAAGGGTTTACAAGCACTTGAATGGAGAGTGGAGAGAGATACCAATGGAGGAATGTACTTCAATTTTAACCTGTTGGGGCTTGCGTTTCACCGAGCTAGCTTTGCCTATAGGAGAAAATCTAGGTGCTTTAGAGTCAAATGATCCCAGAATTGTGTCTTTCAATATTTTCCATGAACTCCTCGATCATATTGCGTTGTTTTATGTCCAGGGCCCCAATAAACCCTCTTTCATTAGGAATAGGACGGGATTTCCGGGGGAATCTAGGTCGCCCTTTAGTGTGTCCACTAGGTTCCTTGAGACTGCGTATAGAACTGATTCCCCTGTTTCTCCTTCTTCTTGTACAGATATGATGACCCAAGGAGGAACTTCGGCCTCAACCTCTTCCAGCCCGTGTATTGTTGATGCCTTTGGGACCTCCGTTGTGCCTGGGAGGAATGAAAGGGGCTACGTGCCTCAAAGGCCAAAAAGAGGGAGGCAGAACTTTCCCTCACGACTTGAGATGATTTACCAATTATGTGAGGTGAACAAAGAGGAGTTTGATGTGACCATATATAGCAAGAGGGATTTTCTGGACCAGTTTGGTGCCACTTACAAGGAGGATGCTACCAGGGTTGCCTTTTACTATGGCCAATTCGAGGCTGGTCTTAGATTACCCTTGGACCCCTTTATAAACGAGTTTTTGGAGTGTGCTAATGCCTTGCCCCTTCAATTGGGAGCCAACACTTGTAGGGTGTTAGTCTGTTTTGCCATGGTGTGTCGCTTCTTGGGATATGAGCCATACATGAGGGTTTTTAGGGAGTTTTTCAGTGTTAAGTTTGATAAGATTGATGGGATAAGCACTCCTTCTAAGCCAAAGTCCCCCAAGTTGTTCATCAACCTCCCTGGCAAAGCTAGTGGTTGGAATTCACATGTTGTGGTTGTGGAGAGTAAGTTAGGATGGGAATTCCCCTTACCCGATGCTGATTCTGATGTGATGAGAGAGGAGGATCAATGGGAGCCTTATTGGCACAAGGATTTGCACAGGAAGTTGGTCGAGTTGGTATCCAAAAGGCCCATCAGTTGGGAAGTCTTAGGTACCACCAAAAACAATTACATTCAAGCTGGAATGATGCTTGGAGATGGGGACGTAGTGCCCCTAGTGCCCATTGTCAGATGTTTAAGGTATCCGGATTGGGTTACCCATGCTTTGGGTAGATTTGAGAAAGATTGCTCACTTTGCCGGAAGACCCCCAAGTACTGTAAAGATCATGAGGAGCACATTGGTGGTAAGAATTTACTCGTCCTTTCCTTGTTCATATGTTGACCTTTGAGAGCGCACGTAGGATTTACTCGAACTATGCCTGCTACCTTTGCATTTTTACATACTTTACTTGTAAGCAAATAGTGTAGTTTGAACATGCTTAGATCATATGTAGAACTTTTAGCTCGTACGTTGAACTTAGTATTATGATTCTTAGCTCGCGGTTTGTTTGCTCGTATGTAGAACTTGTAGCTCGTACATAGAACTTTTCTGAACTGTCGATCTAACACTTTGGTTGCTTTGATTTTGCACAATTTTGACTCCTGCTCAAGAGGCTAACATGGGTCGAGCCATCGATGTGAGGAAGAGCAAGAGGAGCAGTGGAGATGCCAATGCTAGGGAGAACCGTGAGGCTGAGGGAGCCAAGAGGAACGAGCTGTTGAAGCTGGTGGATCAAGACACCACATAATACATCCCTGCTGAGGATAATGTTGAGGATCTGGGAGAGGAGCGAGTGGAAGGAGATGAGGCTCCGGGTTCTGAGGAGGTTGATGCTACTGGAGTTGATGGGACTGAGCTAAATGTGGAGCCAGTCAAGGAGGTTGTTAGGGCGAGAACCAGGGTCCAAGCTAAATCCAAATCCAAGGCTGCCTCTAAGGCAAAATCTCATGTCATTGATGTGGATGAGGAGGAGGAAGAAGACGATGATGTTCCCTTGAGCAAGAAAATAAAGATTGGGAAGTCCAAGGCCAGCTCGGCAGCTGATCAGGTTGACGCCAGTGAGCCTATGGAGGCTGAGATTAGGGGCCCCCAGTCTTCTCCTATCCAAGTCTCATATGCTGATTTGATTCAGGCTTGTGTTGATGAGCTGAGGTGGCTCCATTGACTAGGATCAATTGCTTGGCCAGGGAGTATCCTGAGTTGGAATATGGCCAAGTAATCGTCAGGAGGGGAGCTGATCAGGATTTAATTAAGGAGTTCACCAACAAGCCCTTGACTCCAGAAGCCTTTCGTGCCAGGGTCGGGCTAGCTCACTCTGAGGTAACCCTTGTAGTTTTTGCAATACTGATTTGATTCTCCTCGTTTGTCCCAAGTCTCCATTTTACTTCTGCTCGACCTAACTCTTTTTCTTTATTTGTCCTTTCAGTCTCTTGCCATGATAGATCTGGCCACCACTTATTGGAAGGCTGCGGAGGAGCGGGAGAAACTGGCAAAAGCAATGCTGGCCCGGAAGAATGAGGAGATGAAGAAGATGGATAAAGATCACACCAAGCTGAAGGAGGAGCTTGAGAAATTGAAGGAGGAGCACTCTGACTTAGATGCTTCCTATGATGCCCTGAAGCTAGTTAAAGACAATGAGGTGAAGGCCAAGGAAGAAGCCTGGGGCAAGTTGGGAGAAGCCAACAAGGAACTTGGTGAGCTCAAGCCGAGTAAAGAAAAAGCTGTGAAAGACCTTGAACTGGCGACCCAACTGTTGGAGGAAAGCCATGTCATTTTGGCCAAAAAGCAAGAGGAACTCAAGGCTGCCCGGCTTAGATGGGAGGGAGAGCTAGCTGGTGCTGTGAAAGCTGCTAAAGAGGAGGCTGTAAAGGCCTACAAAGATAGTGACGAGCTCCACACTCATATTACCAAGCAGGCCAGCTTGTTTTGGGATGTAGGTCGGAGTCATATGGCTCGACGCATCGTGGTGGATCCTTCCTTTGATATCTCCATCGAACAATTGGCCAAATGGGCTTCAGAGGATCCCTAAAATGCAGCAGCTCGCCCAGGCCATCGCTTAGTGCCTTATAACGACAATGATCTGGCCAACATTGCTAACGACGACTTGACAGCAGAGGTAGAAACTTGGATCCCTCCTCCTATCGAGCCAGTCAATTTCAACACTATTTTGGTGGAGTTGGAAGAGCCTGATGAGCCGGCCTTTGAAGGAGAGACTCCCCAATACACCATATCTGATTCAAGGAAGGTTGTGTATCCAGACCAACAGGTGAATGTTTTGGGTGAGCCCGCTGCTGAAAGTGCTCAGAATGATGTTGATCCCACTTCTACCAGTGACCAGGTCGAAGTCAATCCCATCAGTTGAAACTTTATTAGGATGGTTATGTACCGAACAAGTCCCAAACACTTTTTGTTTTTTGTTTTGCAACTATCTAAATGCCTTGGCCCAGTTTTTTGGGAGGCATGATACTTCGTAATTTTTATTTGTCCAAGTCTTGGCCCACTTTAGGAAACTTGGTTATGTTAAATCGTAGCTGACTTTCCATCATTGTATGTTGTATGCTTTTGATTTCTGCATGTGTGTGTCGAGCTAGATGTAATAGGACAAATAAGTCAACCTAAGTTTAAGGTCAGCCTGGTTTTGTTATGATTCAGACGACCTTAGACTTGTAAGGATTTCTTGCAAACGAGATTGACTCAGAGTCGAACCTGTTTGAGAGATCAAAGCTAACAAAGGGTCGAGCTTGTCAGAACGAAGTCGACCTAAGGTCGGACTTGTTAACAGTATACAGCTGATTAAGAATCGAGCTGATTAAAATGAAGCTGACTAAGAGTCGAGCTCATTAGAACGAAGTCGACTAAGAGTCGAACTTGTTAAAGGAACAAAGCTGATTAAGAACCGAGCCTGTTAAACGAAGATGACTAAGAGTCGAGCTCGTTGAAACGAAGTGGACTATGAGTCGGACTTGTGAAAGGAACAAAGTTGATTAAGAATCGAGCCTGTTAAACGAAGCTGACCGAGAGTCGAGCTTGTTGGAATTAATGTAGCACAATGTTTGTTTGAATAGAACTGCAATTTTTTATTGAAGTAGGAACATGCTTACATCAAATGGAAAGCTAGAACTATGACAAATTCAAACTTGGAAACTGTCTTAACTTGGAACTGAACTAGGGACTTGAACTAGAAGTAATACTTGATGAGGTGAGTGGCGTGCCATGGATGCTTCAACTCCTCACCATCTGGATGAGCTATCATGTAAGTCCCCTCTTTGATGACTGGAGTAACAATATAAGGACCTTCCCAGTTAGGAGATAGCTTATTCTGTTGGGTTCTCCTTCCTGTTGCTTCGATCTTTCTTAACACATGATCTCCTACTTGGAATGATCTTGTCTTTACCTTCTTGTCGTGGTAACTCTTAGTCGTCTGCTTGTAGTTGACTATTCGAAGGTAAGCCGTATCTCGCTTCTCGTCAACTAAATCTAAATCGATCAATCTGTTAGTGTCGTTCTGCTCTTGATCAAAGAAGGTTACTCTAGCAGTAGGAAATCGCAGCTCAGCAGGTGCCATGGCCTCTGATCCATATGTAAGAGCAAATGGGGTTTCCCCAGTAGGCCCCCGAGTGGTTGTGCGAACTGCCCAAAGAGCAAGGGGTAGTTCGTCCAACCAGTTACTGCGTCGACCAACTAAGCCAGTCTTTAATGAAGGTAGGACGAGCTTATTTGCTGCTTCAGCTTGCCCATTTCCTTGAGGATAGGCAACAGATGAGTGTCAATGCTTGATTCCCACTCTATTCATTTCTTCTTCGAAAGCTCTGGAGAATTGTAAGCCATTATCTGATACTATAGCTTGAGGGATCCCAAATCGACACCAGATGAAGTCGTGTATGAAGTTGATAGAGTTTTCCTCTCTGATGCGAGATAGTGGCTTTGCTTCGACCCACTTGGTGAAATAATCAATTGGAACGATCACATACTTGCAATTTCCTCGGGCGGGAGGGAAGGGTCCAATTAAGTCGACGCCCCACATATCAAATGGCCAAGCAGCGATCACTGGAGTTTGCTCCGTTGTAGGCAGATGAGGTAGGTTAGCAAACCTTTGACATTGGTCACATTGCTGAACAAAATCGTGAGTGTCAGCTCTCATGTGTGGCCAGTAGTACCCCAAAGTGATCAATTTGTCGGCTAGAGTCCTGGCCCCCGGGTGTCCACCACAAATTCCACTGTGCACCTCATGCATTAACTGAGTGATCTCTTGAGGATGAATGCACTTCAACAGTGGTCTAGTGTATGATCTCCTGAATAGCATGCCTCCTTGAATAACATATCTCGGAGCTTTCTTCTTGATAGCTCCAGCTTTCTTCTTGTCCTCTGGGAGCTCGCTAGTTTCCAGGTATGCCTTCATTTCCTCGATCCAGCACTTGTTGTAAGCCCAATTTCTCAAGGGGTCTTCCACACATTGAATTTTGACCCTTTCATAAGCTGGATTTTCGAGGTAGGAGATGGGCTCTTCATGTGGCTCGTCTGTAGTGGCCAGTTTTGAGAGCAAGTCGGCCAACTCATTGTCTTCTCGACCAATCCTTTGGATTTCCCAAAACTCTAAGTCTTTTGTCAGTTCCTTCACCAGGTCGTGGTATTTGACTAAGGTGGAGTTTAACACCTCATACTCGCCTTTGATCTGGTTGACTATTAGTTGGGAATCACAGTATGCCATGATTTTAGTCGCTCCAAAGCACTTGGCGTACTCGATGACTGCTACTAAGGCTTCATACTCCGCCTGGTTATTGGATGCGTCAAACTTGAACCTCAACGGCTCCTCATATACTGTTCCAGACTCTGGCTCGATCAGAACAATCCCAGCTCCACTGACATTCTTTGTAGCTGACCCATCTGAATAAACCTTCCGGCAATCGTCGGGTAGAGAAGTGACGAGCTGGGACTCTTGTTCTTTTCCCTTAGCCTTTTCTTTTTGAACTCGCACCTCGCTGTCCTCCTTGGTGAACGTAAGCTCGACCAAGAAGTCTGCCAAGGCTTGAGCCTTCAACGCCTTTCGAGGTCGATACTCGATGTCAAATTCCGTGAGGGCAATTGACCAATTGAGTAAGCGACCTGAACTCTCTGGCTTGTGCAAAATTTTTCTCAAGGGTGCATTCGTGAGTACCACGATAGGATGAGCTAGGAAATAAGCTCGCAGCTTCCTTGAAGCTACGACTAAGGCATAGGCGACCTTCTCAGCATTGTAATATCTGCCCTCCACATCTGATAGGGCCTTGCTAACATAGTATACGGGCTTTTGAAGCCCTTCCTCTTCTCGAACCAGAACTGCAGCAACTGCTTTGTCCCCCACAGATAGATACACGAACAAAGTCTCTCCAGTGGTCAGGCTACTCAATAGAGGTGGAGTAGCGAGGTAATCCTTGAGCTGTTGGAACGACGAATGACATTCGGCCGTCCATTCAAAAATTTTCGTCCCCCTCAAGGCTTTGAAGAAGGGGAGAGACCGTTCCGTCGACTTGGATATGAAGCGACCTAGGGCTGCCACTCTTCCATTAAGTCGCTGCATCTCTTTGACACTGGTGGGCTCCTGCATGTCGACTAGAGATTTGATCTTTTCTGGGTTTACCTCTATTCCTCGTTGTAACACCATAAATCCGAGGAATTTACCCGCTTCTACACCAAAGACACATTTGCTTGGGTTAAGTTTCATGTCATTTGCTCGTAAATTGGCGAAAGTTTCCTTTAGGTCAACCATGTGACGCCCGGTCTTTGTTTTGATGACCATATCGTCGACGTAGGCCTCCATGTTTCGGCCAATCTGTGAAGCAAAGACTTTGTTGACCACACGCTGGAGGTCGCTCCTGCATTTTTTAACCCAAATGGCATCATGGTATGACAATAGATGCCTCCAGCTGCTTGGAAAGCTATCTTCACTATGTCATCCTCATGCATCTTGATCTGATGATAGCCTGAATAGGCATCTAGAAAGCTGAGGGTGGAGTGGCCAGCAATGGAATCAACAAGTTTGTCAATTCTAGGGAGAGGATAGCTGTCTTTTGGGCAGGCAAGGTTGAGATTGGTGAAGTCGACGCACATTCTCCATTTTCCATTTGACTTCTTCACCATGACCACATTGGCCAGCCAGGTTGTATGTGTGGCCTCTTTGATTATACCTGCACTCAAAAGTTTTTGTACGCGAGTTTAATGGCTTCCTCCTTGTCGCGAGCAAAGCTTCTCAACCTCTGAGGCTTGGACTTTATGGCCGGGTTGACCTCCAGCCTATGAACAACGACTTCTTCCTTTATCCCCCTCATATCCTCTACTTGCCATGCAAAGACATCGTTGCTTTCTTTAAGTAGTTCGACGATTTCCAACCTTTCTTCAGTTGACAATTGCTTTCCAATTTGAATTTTTTGCTCGGGATAGGAGGGATTTGTAATCACTGCTTCCAACTCGTCACCAGCCTCTAGCTCTGGACCATCTCTGAATTGTAGGGTTTCAACGATGATCTCTCTAACCCTCTGTCTTTCTTCAGCCCCCAGGTGTGGAGCTTCCTCAGCAATCATCTTATCCAGCTCGTCTGCAGTCTCACTGGTGGTGGCTCCCAAGTTATTGTCGATATGGAGGCATAGCTTGCCTATGGAGACTTGGTCGACCATAACTGTATCTGGATCAACTATGGTGGTTTCAGAGTGACGTGTCGACTCAATCATGATCTCATCATGTGAGCGATAGGTCGACTCTTTCACGATGGTGATTGTAGATAGTCGAGTAGTTTTGGTGACTGACTGAGACAACTTTAAATATCCTTCCGCCGTTTCAATCTCTAGCTCCCTTTTCTTTCTTTCCCGAAGGACATGATTGAGGTATGCTCGAGCTGTGCCTTGTACACAGCCGACTCCAGCTGGTGTGGGGAATTTAACTCGTTGATGGGGGATTGAGGCCACCATTCCAAGTGCGACCTGGCCAGGAATTCCAAGAATAGCAGCATAGTCACTATTCACATCTATAACAATAAACTTTACCTTGGAAATGACCCTGTAGGGGTGTTGGCCTAGGTCGACGTCTAGCTCGATCTGTCCTTTGGCATCGACCCGGTGGTTAGTAAAGCCCTCCAACCTTCAAGCTGCTCATTCGAGAGACCCATCTCCTGGAATGTTTTGTAGAACAGAATATCCTTGCAGGCCCCCGTGTCGACTAAGAGTCTGCTCGTCGTACATCCATCAATGAGTCCTGGGATGACGAGAACTTGCTCTCTAGCCGCCATATTAGTTGCTAGCTCGCTTGGATGAAAGCTAATCACCTCATCCCTGACGTGGCTCCTTGGTGGCACATGTGGGGCTTTATTGAGCTGAGATTTTTTATGCTTGATGGCTGTGTTGCTGGCCTGCTCAGTGATAACGCCCAAATTCAGTCTAGGCTTCCTTGGTTCCTGATGTCCACCTGCAGTTCGCTCACCACTGCCTGCCTGAGGCCTTTTAACGTATGTGTCGAGCCTTCCCTGATCGACCATCCTCTGGATTATGCGTTTCAAACTCATACAATCTTCAGTAGTATGGCCTGTATCCTTGTAGTAATCACAATATTTGCTATTGTCCCTTCTGAACTTGTTGCCTGGGTTCATGGGGGCAGGTGGGGCCAGCTCGACTGCATTCATTATTTCAGTTTGACCCACTGTTAGGGGAGTGAAAGCCTCGGGCACTTTCTCTGTCGCCCTAGTTCTGTTCTTTCCATTCTTATTGTTTCCCCCGTTGTTGGCTGAGTCCTTCTTATCATCAGCGACCTCAGTCTTGGGGCCTTTCCCATTTTTCTTCTCTTTTCTCTCCTCGGCCAAAGCTACATTGTATGCCTTCTCGAACAACTCTTGTCGAGTTGTAACTGTCCGAACTGTTAGCTCGTAGTCCATGTCTGCCGAGGAAATGCCACTTCTGAAACAATTTATCACCTCCCTGTCTGTGAGGTCCTCCTCGATCTTGTCGACCATCTCCTTAAACTTGGTGTAGTAGCTTATTGAGCTTTCATTCTTCCCTTGCACCAGGTTGTTGAGATCGGTGACAGTCATCTTTCGAGCTCCTGCAGTCGAGAAGCGATCTAAAAGCTTTGTTCTCATATAGGTCCAGGTCGAGATGCACCCCAATGCCAAACCATTGAACCATGTAAGAGCTGCCCCTGTGAGGGTGCTGATGAGCGCTTTGCACATCATGTCGTCCTCATTGGAGACAAAGCACATGGTTGCTTCTAGGTATTGTATGTGGCTTTTAGCATTGGTTGCACCCGAATACTTCTCCAGGAGAGGCAATCTGAAACCGGGAGGAGGTCGACAGTCAATCAATTCCTTGGATAAGGGTCGAAGAGAAAAATCAACTCGCTCGTTCTTTCCAGTATCATTTTTCTTTTCAGCTTCCCACTGCTCAAACTTTCTCTTCCATAGTAGCCACTCTCTGGCATCAGGTCTGTCTTCTCTAGCAGGAGGGACATCATTTGATCTTTGACCCTCACTTCTAGAGGGAGTTATCTGCTTGCATCTCCTATCCCTGTGAGAGGGTGATCTCACTGACCGAATTGGCGACCTGCGCCTGTCATCTCTAGGTGGCGACCTGCGCCTATCATCTCTGAGTGGCGACCTGCGCCTATCATCTCTGGGTGGCGACCTGTGCCACCCTCTCTTATAGGCGACCTGCACCCATTCCTTTCCCTATGGGACTGTGACCTTTGCATTCTGGCAGGCGAGCCACACAAGCTTCGATTAGCCTCCAGCTGTGTTCTCAGATCTGACTGGGCCTCTTGTTCTCTATTCCTGGTGAGGCTGGCCCTCAGGTCGTTACTTGGAACTTGAATAAGAGACTGAGGGCGTTGCACCATCCTGTTATCAACATTTTGTCCCACGGTTTCGTTTGGCCTAGCACTCCTAGCATGTTGCCTGTTAGAAACTTGAGAGGGGGCTACTCTTTCTGACCTTCTGTCAGCCTGCTCTACCTCCTCCATTGCTAATAATTCGGCCAGAATCTGAGCTTGCTCCAACAGCATTTCTTTTCTGCTCAGTGGGTTGGATGAGGGACCTGCCCTGTTTCCAGCATTCATTTGTCAGTAGGACTCTTTGGAGGAGGTGGAGCTCCTTGTCCCTCCATGGGTCGCTTGTCTCTCCTCCCATCTGGCAATCCTCTGCCGTCAGCAACGCTGTTAGATCGAGTTGCCCTAGCGTGATGACGCAGTGGAGGGAGAGGAGGTAAATTAGCATTCCCAGTGTTTACATTGGCGTTGGTGTTGACATTCACTTCATTGGATTCATCAGAAGCGTCAGTAACATGCCCGTCCGGGGTTACCATGGTTGTGGATTGAGAAGGAACTTCGAGGTTAAGCTATGCACGAGTTTCCTGGCAATGGAACCAAACTGATGCCGCAGGAAATGTGCTTATCAATCTTCCTCCACGTGGCATGACTGATCACCTGACTCCTTGACCTGAAAACCAGAACCCACGACTAGCCGGATGTGTCTCCGGCTTAGACCCTTGGGCGTGAGAGTAAGTATATGAATTGGAGAGCAAATAATGTATATTGAACAAGAGTATTCAAATGAAAAAATTGCAGTTACCTCATAACCGTTGTAGTGGTAATGTATTTATAGTTGATGTAGGTGGTTTATTTGGCAGGGCTACATGAGCTCCGAGATTTGTGGGACAGTTATGCATCATGTGAACGTGTCCTTAAACGGTCCCTGATTTGTAGGGAAGCAGTTATGGCAAGAATAGAAGCACGTGCGCCTATAACTGTTAGGTCGACGCTTGCTTGACAGGTCGAGGTCGACGTTTGGGGTTCGGTCGACCTGACTGACGGGTAGAGTTGGATCGTACCCGAAGTATGACTTGAGTTAAAAAGTCGGACTAAGTTAGGTCGGGACCTGGTAGGTCGGACGATGAACTTAAGTGGACTGATCAATGAGATGGGCCTTGGGCCATGAGATAATTGGGCCTAGCCCACTGAGAATGTGGTGGCCATTATTGCTTGAGGACTGGGCTTTATTCACTTGGCCCAGCTCGATACTTTTGGTATTTTCAGTTATCATTGTATTTTGTGTGTGATAGAGGCATGATTTCTAGTTTTAGTAATTTGTTTTGGCATTGTTCTGGACTGAGATATTGAATCATCACCTTTGTTATGATGTTCTAATTGCATTTTCTTTAATTTGTGTGAGGTTATGTTTGTTGTTACCAATTAGATTGTAGAAAGCACACCTATTATTGATATTAGGTGTGTATTATTGTGAAGCAAATTTTTCTCTATATTGGGTATTGTTATGATTATTATTGATATTTGCTAGTAATGTCATGTACCAAAACATATGGTGAGAAATGCAAATGCAATTGGTAACTTTGAGAGGTATGAATTTAAGTACTTCCTCTAAGATGAATAATTCTTGTTTTATTGTTGAGATGATTGTAACTCATTTTTATGATAGTATTAGATACAAAGATAATACAATTTGAACCCATTAATAAATTTTATCTGAATTAACATGAGTTGATAAAATGATCCTTACATTATTAATTATTCAAACAAAAAAAGATAATACAAATTAAGATCTTACGATTAAAATATCCCAAAACTTGATTAATTAATTGAGATAAAATGGTATGTGAGGATTACTCTTGAAGTATTACTTAGTATATAGGCTGGAAATCAAGACCTTTCCCACAGGCACTTCTTGGAAGTGTGGGATAACTTTGGATTACAATGCCACGTACTAGTAATTACACTTTTGTATTATCTTATTTATTTCCTTGCCTCGTAGAACAATAACCAACCTTGATATTGAAATAAATAGATGGATGCATTCAATTGATCCCGGGCCTATCGATGCCTCTGTTCTGACCCGGCATGAGGACCATAGGGCTCGGTTTATTTGGGCCGTGGAGGAGGTTGCTAGTCTCCTCCAATTTCGTCATGGTGCCACCTTGTCGGCTTAGCTCCTATTATATTGTCCAGACTGGCGGAGTGCGGGTTTAGTGGTGTTCACTATATAGGGAGAGTACAATATGATTTTGCGTTGCTGGAGGCTTTGATCGAGAGATGGCATCCGGAGACCCATACATTCCACCTCCCGGTGGGTGAGATGACGATCACCCTAGAGGATATCACCATGATTTGCGGGTTGTCGATTGATGGGGATGCTGTTACTAATGTTGGGTTCCCAGCACGGTATGACTGGCGGGCTGCCTGTCAGGAGTTATTTGGGGCTGTCCCTGATCCCGGAGATATGGATGGGAGTAGTCTGAAGCTCAGGTGGATTACGACCCGTTTCCTCCACTTCCATGACCTCGCCGAGGATACTGCTCCAGAGATTGTGGATCACTACATACGGGCATATATCATGCTTGCCTTGGGTTCTACGGTCATGCCTGATCGTACGAACAACAAGGTTAAGTTATATTATCTCCCTCTGCTTCGGGATGTTTCTAGGGTCAGCCAGTACAGTTGGGGGAGTGCTGCGCTCGCTTTCCTATATCGAGAGTTGTGTAGTGCGACTGACCCTCGGACGAGACAGTGCGGAGGATTTCTCAACGTTCTACAGGTATGTTTATCTCATTTTAATGTTCATTATGTTGTTGTTTTTAAGTTTTATTTCAAATTAGCGACATTATTTATAGTATTTGATATACATTTATTTGATTTAGATTTGGGCTTGGGAGCGGTTGAGATGTGTGAGACCGCAGATCCGTAGTCGATTCAGAGATTCGGACTTCGTGCTCATACCCCTCGGATGCAGGTATACATATATCATACGTTATTTTCTCGTCGTTATTGGTTTTTTTTAACTAATTCTTATAATTATTCTGTTTATGAAATTTCAGCTGGACCCAGGCATCGCTGAATCTGATGGAGGTTACTGCACATAGCCTGCGAGGCTATCGGGATCAGCTGGCCCGGCTACACGAGGATCAGGTTGTCTGGCCGCCTTATGATGGGAGATACGCTCCACCCTACTGCACTCAGGGTTAGGGCGTATGGTTGGCGAAGGTCCCTCTCGTATGCTTTGAGAGGATCGAGTGGCATCTGCCTGATCGCGTTATGAGGCAGTTTGGCCTGATGCAGTTTGTCCCAGAACTGTGCGATACTAGCCAGGAGTTGTACCGTTCTGATCGGCGGTGAAACAATACGGTGAATTGGAGCGTCTGCCATCAGCAACATATTGCACGCTGGGAACAGCGGCACCAACATGTGGTTTCCGGGGTCTACGACACCCACGATATGAGTTACACCGATCCATATATGATATGGTATCGGGACATAACGTATAGGTTTGTGCAGAACCTCACTCAAATTGAGGTGGATGGATACCAATCGGGTGCCCCTGCCTTAGAGTTTATGGTAAGTTTTTACATTTTTCAAGTTATTATTTCTAGTTTTTTTATTTTTTTTTAACAAAACATCAATTATTAACTTATGTCTCTCGTACTTTTATATATTTCTGATATAAAAACAGGTGCAGACCCTTCAGCGCATGTATGTCGTCAATGAGAGGGATGAGCATCCCAACCAAGCTGAATTGCGGGCGACTATTACACACGGGTTCTCAGGAGTTAGGGAGCTCCAACGCCTTCAGTCTGCTGCACCTCCCCCACCGGTAGATCGCGTACAGGGGGTACAACAACCTCGACATCGTCGGGTTAGACGTCGTGGACAGCTACCACCCCAAATGGACTTGCACGACGAGCCAGATCCCGACCCCGAGCAAGAGCCTCAAGCGCAGACCCAGACCCAGGTGGATTATGGACAATATGAATGGCAACAGTCACAGTCACAACCACAGTCACAGTCACAGTGGTGGATGGGGGGTGCAGGCCCATTGACAAGGGTGTGCAAAAGGATCAAATGAACAGGGCCCATTATTTTCAAGGGCCCCATATTTTTCTCAGCCCATTGCCTACCTAGCCCAAAATCCTATCCCTTCCTGTAGCCTGTAGGAGAAATTCTTTAAAACAACGGACAACACTTCTTAAACAGCGATGAGTGAAAAAAAAAAAGCAGATTCATGGATCGGAAATTACTAAGAAGAAGATCAAATGGCAACTCGGAAATCGCGGCTTGATTGAAGAGGACATCGATCGATTGATTGTAACAACGGTAAATAAAAATGTTTATATTTGACTACAATCATAATTTAGGGCAATCAACAAAACTTCTTTCTTCCGTTCTTCCACAAGAATCTCCATGTTTGTCCTCATAGATAAATCAAGCTGAAGTCACTTCTAGCACCTCTCTGTATTTAGCTGGCTTAATGAATTCTCTGATGCGCCATTGTGATGATGTGCCATTTTCGAAAGATTGAATTTTTCTCTTTTCCTTTTGAAAATCAATCGAAAAAAGGGAGTCGCCACGCCATTTTTGTTTTAAGGGCCAAAACTTTGAAAAATGCCCGGGATGAGAGATTTGGGTTCGAAGGTCACGTTACACTCCGGGAATAACGTTAGTGTTCACCCGAAGTGCCTCGTAAAACGAGTCTTCCAAGCATTAAAAACCATTTGTGTGTGTGTGTGTGTGTGCATGTTTCTTTGGCCAAAATAAGTTCAAACTGAAAAATAAAAATTGGGAACTCTTTGTAAGACATTAAACAAGTCCCATGATTTTTGATGTGATTTTAGGGTTGAGTTTTGGTACCCAAAAGACTCCTTGAAGTTGGAAATCAATTCTGCCAGAATGAAAAAGGCAGCGGACACTTGATTTTAAAATGAATTTAAGGGCTTTAAAGCTTCATAATCAGGAGAAAGTCAGAGAATGAAAGTTGTTCAAAACACCTTAAATAAGGTTTCTACAAAAGGATTTTTTATTTGGAGAAGATTTGATGGACCTAAACCTTCTGGAAATCTCAGATATGAAATCTGGATTTCCAGAGACTGATGAACTGACCTTTAAAAGATAATTTGAAAAAGGGAGTTATACTCACGCAAAAAATAAAGTAAAACTACATCTGGAAATCTCTGGATGTTGGCTAAAAGTATTTTGTAGTCAACACCAAATTCCAAGTTCTTCTGTGTCCAAAAAATTAGACCATGGACAGAGGTCTTAGAGAAAGGCTATTGGACAGCAACTTTCTCTTGAAGAAAAACATGATTTTAAAGGGGGTTTGGCATCCATGCTTGTCCCCATCTCCTTAGGCTTTGATTAGTAGTCACTAGACATTTTAGTGGTGATCTACTATATCAAGCCATCCTTAGGGTACATTAGGACTTTAAGCATTTCATTTGCTTGGGAAGGGGAATTTTATCCTTTGAAAGAAAGATTTGATGTATGAAAATGATCTTTGGAAAAACACTTTTAAGAAAATGATTTCAAGAAAGTAAGAAGTAATTTGGACCTTTTAAATGGTCATCCATGGAAATTTATTCCAAGGTGACTACATTTTTAGGTCAAGCCAAGATGAACAACAAACAAGTTGATGAACAAACTACATCTTTAAAGTTTGAGATGCATGCATGGATGAGAGAGATTTAGGGTAGGGAGAGGGAGGTTATACCTATCTTCCCTTGTGTTTGTGTTTGTGTTTGAATGGATTCAAGGCTTGAATGTGTTTGGTGTTTGATGATAGAGTTGGTCAAAGAGAAAACAAGTAGATAACACTTAATTTTCTTGGGATTTGGGATTTGGGTGTGTTTATGACCGGACCATTTCTGGTTGCCTACGTTCCCCTTATTATAAAGAGCTCAGGTCGTCGTAGTTCGGGCTTGAACCGTGTTTGAATTAGGAAAAGGGATATGAACATTTGGGGTACTTTTGGTGAAAAGGCTCGGATGATAAGGTACGGGCCTCGAGGTGGTTCCTTGACAAGTCATTTTGACGGATATTTCAGCGATTCTGTTGCTTCTTGATCGTCGTCCTTCATCGGGGGAGAAAGATTTTGAATGCAGCTTAAGGGCTTATGATATGTTTTTGTCGTTGCTTTAACTGCTCCCTTGTTGTCGACAACTTCTGTTCTTCGGGCTTTAATTTTGCCCATGTGTCAAGCCTCTGATCGGCGGTGCTGGGTCCTTGGCCTCATTTTGAAGCTTTTGTTGTTTTTTTTTATTTGAAGCTTTTGCTTGAGCTTTTTTTTTTTTAAGCACTTGAGGACGAAGGCAAGCCTCTGCTTGAACTTTCTTGGTGCATGGGAGGCGAAGGCAAGCCCCCGGTTTTTTGTCGACATGGGGTCAATCTTCCGATGCTGAGTGACCTTTTGTTGTTCTTCGATGCTGCCGCCGTTGTTGACTTGGTCAAGATGATGATGGGGACATGCTTTGAAAAGTGTATGGCTGATGGAGGCCTTTGTGAGGTAAGGGGAGGGCATTAGTTGACTTTCTCGCACCAATTAATTAAAATCTTAATCATTTCCAGAGATTATTTGTTGAGCAATGCGAGTGATCATTTAAAATAAAACCATTTCATTAAATGTAATGTAGGTGTGCAAATAATGTCTCAAGTCTAGCAAGAAAAGAAGAAGACTCTTTTATAGAAAATTCAAGATTAACTACAATGTCCAAGGAGGACTTGATTGAACGAAGAAAGTACTAGAACCTACGAAGGTTGACTAAAAGACTGTTTTAATATTAAAGGATGGGTAGCCCCTAGTCTAGCTACTCTTTGTTGTTGGACCACGTCTCTACCCCTCAGCATTGGAAGCAAATTCCTCATGAAGCTATGACAGACTATGCTCGCCTTTGGTAACTTTCAGGAATTCCCCGCTCACCGGCCCTGACGGTTGCCTTATCTGCCATTAGCACTTTACCAAATCCGGCCATGGTCACATGCTTGTTGCAGTCAAACCAGCCATTCTCCACATTTGTTGCGACTAAATCATCTGGCTTGGAGCTTGAATCATAAAGCTCAACCACGTTTACACTCGTGCTGTTTGGGAAATGATCATTGGCAGGGTTGAGATTACTGAGGCGCTCAAGTTTGCCCTTCTCAATTAACCCCTGAATTGCCTTTCTCAAAGCTGTACATTTATCGGTTATATGACCGTGATACTGGTGGAAAGCAAAATGCTTAGTGGTGTCCAAAGGGATTTTGGGATCCTTGGGCTGATAGTTTCTTTCTCATGGGTTCGAGGAGACCCTGCTTTAGCAAGCTATTTAAAACTTTGCTTAAGGGAACACCCAAATCCTCGGGATGTGGTTTCTCCTTTGGGGGAGAATAAACTCTTAGTGCTCTTTGATTCGAGATTTGGTCATTGACTTGGTCACCATTCTGAACAGGGTTTACCGGTTTTGGTCCATTGGGGCGCTCAAGCTTGCCCACTTCGATTAACCCTTGAACCGCTCTCTTCAAGACTGTGCAGTCGTCGGTCGTGTGGCCATAATGATTATGGAAGGCGAAGTGTTTACTCACGTCGAGGGGTGCATTTGAGCTCCTTGGATGGTAGTCCCTGAGAGGCTCCAAAAGGCCTTCCTTTACTAAACCCTTGAAAACTAAGCTCATGGGCATCCCAAAATCATCAAAATGTTCTTGTTGCCTTAGAGGACCACCATTTCTTGGTTGCTTTTGGATGCCGTCAATGGTACACAATGCCTTCTTTCCTTTAATGGATGTTGCAGCCGTGTTGGAAGGGTAAGGTTTATAGCGGTGAGACATGTTCCGACCCATAGTGCTTTCCCGTGCACGAACCCTTTTGATGTAATCATCGATGTAAGCGTCGAGATTTGACTTTTGGTAAGACTCATTTGTGTCAGATACAAAAGATTGGTATGGTGAGATGGCCCGAGTCGAGCGATCGTCGATACTCTCGTTGCTAGGCTTGTACCTTCTTAATTGGTTCCACCAATAATCCATTAGACGAGTCAATAGGAACACTAGGACTGCATGACCCCGCCACAAGATTGGCATTAGCAAACGAAACCACAGTAGGAAGTACTCTGGTGGGAGGAATGACAGTCTGAGCATTAAAAGCATGACCGTAACCCTCCTCATAAGGCCTGGCAGTTGCCGAAGATGAGGATATATGGCTCGTAATGGGTGGATACCAGGGAGCAGTGAGTGCGGATCCAAAAGGCTGCTGAAGATATGAGATTGTAACAGTAGGACTGAACGTGTCTTGACCACACTGAGGAACGTGACTACAAGGGTAATGTGCATACTGTACTTGATGAGCAGGAGCAGCTTGCGTAACAGCCGGGTGGAGAATTTGATGAGGAGTATTTGACCTTGTCGGACTTCCCAACCGGAGGGGCGGGGTAGAGCTTGGAGGACATTGTGAATACGGTGAGCCTGATGAAGTGGTGATAAAAGCCTGGTGGCCCATGTGATCTTGCAGTATCATAGGGGCGAGTGTGCTTCGAGAATTGGAGGAAGCAAGCTGGCCCCCTCTGAACCATGGAGCCTGAGAAGCGAACTGTTCCAAAATGGCTTGCGGAGCCATGTCAAACTGCTGGGCTTGAGAAGTCGTGAACTGACCCATTCTGAGATGATGACCGAACCAGATCGACGTTGTGAAGTAGTAAACTCCACCCCTTCCAAGCCGCGGGGCGAAAGCCAACCGATTCAATCCTAGTGGTGAGACCCGAGAGGCACCGGGGCAGGTTGACCTAGATCGGGCCGTTGAGGAGTATCGAGCTGTAGGGGCCGAGATGTACCCGACCAATTCATCGATGGCCCGGGCCGGGCGAGATTTTGGAGTAGTGAACTGACTCATTCCAAGGCTGCGGGCGAAAATGCATCGATTGAAACCCAAAGGTGAAAACTGAGAGGCGCCGGGGGGAAGTTGACCAAGATCGGGCTGTTGAGGAGTATCGATACGATGAGGCCGAGAGGCAGGCTGAGTGATAGGCTGGGGGATGCTTGGCCCATTAGTAGTTCCACACGAAAGGGAACAGGGCATTTGACGGTAGTTGGCATGCCCGGAAGGGTAATTAGCTCCAATCTCCGCATCAACCGTAAAGGTTCCATTAGGGTTGCGAATAATCACTAGCCCCTGGGTTCTGATACTTTCCAATAACTGACTGATATGAGCCTCTTGATGTTGTCTTATCTGTTCCAACATCTGATTCCACTGCTCGGCATTTTGCGGATTTTCGGTTCGGGGTTGTACGTCCCCCACCGTTCCCCTCTGAGTTGGCCATTCTGAAACTTTGAGCTGAAGCGAAGGAGGAAACCGATGAAGTATCTGACTCCGGAATGACTGAGCTGAACAAACGATGACCCGGGGTCTTGATCCAAACTTTGCTTACTATGGAAGGCACAAAAAAGGTGTGGTTCAGACTCGGGAAAGCGAAACAGGTTGGTATTTGGGCTTAGGGCTCATGCAACATGCGATTATCTGTTCTTGTTTACTTAAAACATGTTTTATTAACCTAAGCGGTTGGAAAAGATTGCTCTTATTTTTTTTTTTGCAAACTACTCTGGATCCTGGATCAGTGGGCCCTGTCACTACGCCTGCGGACCCTCAACCTGTAACCTCGAACAAGGGTTCCGTAGGGCAAGCAGGTCCCACCGACCGAAAAAAAAAACGATCCTAAAGTCTGGCGGGTTATCGAGTCTTAACGAGTATTCGATGTAAATTACGGACAAAGCTGACGTCAAAGGTCAAGATCATGTCCGAGGGCTCGACGAAAAGTCGGCATGGTTTTGACTGATAAATGTCCATAATTGATCTTGACCCGTCGTCAGTTAGGCCGTAATTAGGCATGGAATAATCGTTAATTCTTGATGACTCAGTGTCATGCTGGGAGTCAGTGTATAATTTGTGCCAGTCAGAGTCAAAGTCAAGACGTCAGTCAATATCTGATCAAAGCCCGTGACGGAAAACCGGCATGACTTCGACTGATTAGGGTCCCGAAAGATATTGACTTGGTAGGCCGACTAAGGATTGAAAGGAAAGGTCTATACACAGACAGGGCATGACACAGACCAGACTAAAAACCAACCGGGTCTCGGACAAAGTGTGTCACGGACAAGTGCATGGTCGAGACAAGGCTCCATGGGATGTTTGGGTAGTCCCGTGCTTGCACCGAGAGGCGTAATAAGACCAAATGGGCCGCTACAGGGATTTCCCCGGGTTAGGGATGTAGTGTACAGTGTAAGGCCAAGTGCGCGTAGTGTGCAAGCAGTCTATCTTCTTTTTCTGAGTAAAATAGAAATTTTCCATGTGTCTTAAAAAGTATGATGCATGATTTTTTTTTTGAAAGTTTTCTTTTTGAAAAAATCTTTTTTTTTTTGAAAATCTTTTTTTTTTAATTTTTTTTTGAAAGGAAATGAACACATAAGCACATAATTCAAAATTCAAACAGTTCAAGGCAACGGGTCCGACAGTCAAATTTTTGACTTTTCCGAGGCGGCCAAAACAACACGAAATGTACAAAATCAACACATACACACACAAAAACAAATGGTTTCGAATGCCGGGACGGAAGCTTGACCCACAAAAGTTTTTCTCTTTTTTTTTTTTTTTGAAAAGATAAAACTCGTTCTTCCCCATCGGAGTCGCCACTGTGATGATGTGCCATTTTCGAAAGATTGAATTTTTCTCTTTTCCTTTTGAAAATCAATCGAAAAAAGGGAGTCGCCACGCCATTTTTGTTTTAAGGGCCAAAACTTTGAAAAATGCCCGGGATGAGAGATTTGGGTTCGGAGGTCATGTTACACTCCGGGAAGAACGTTAGTGTTCACCCGAAGTGCCTCGTAAAACGAGTCTTCCAAGCATTAAAAACCATTTGTGTGTGTGTGTGTGTGTTTCTTTGTCCAAAATAAGTTCAAACTGAAAAGTAAAAATTGGGAACTCTTTGTAAGACATTAAACAAGTCCCATGATTTTTGGTGTGATTTTAGGGTTGAGTTTTGGTACCCAAAAGACTCCTTGAAGTTGGAAATCAATTCTGCCAGAATGAAAAAGGCAGCAGACACTTGATTTTAAAATGAATTTAAGGGCTTTAAATCTTCATAATCTGGAGAAAGTCAGAGAATGAAAGTTGTTCAAAACACCTTAAATAAGGTTTATACAAAAGGATTTTTTATTTGGAGAAGATTTGATGGACCTAAACCTTCTGGAAATCTCAGATATGAAATCTGGATTTCCAGAGACTGATGAACTGACCTTTAAAAGATAATTTGAAAAAGGGAGTTATACTCACGCAAAAAATAAAATAAAACTACGTCTGGAAATCTCTGGATGTTGGCTAAAAGTATTTTGTAGTCAACACCAAATTCCAAGTTCTTCTGTGTTCAAAAAATTAGACCATGGACAGAGGTCTTAGAGAAAGGCTACTGGACAGCAACTTTCTCTTGAAGAAAAACATGATTTTAAAGGGGGTTTGGCATCCATGCTTGTCCCCATCTCCTTAGGCTTTGATTAGTAGTCACTAGACATTTTAGTGGTGATCTACTATATCAAGCCATCCTTAGGGTACATTAGAACTGTAAGCATTTCATTTGCTTGGGAAGGGGAATTTTATCCTTTGAAAGAAAGATTTGATGTATGAAAATGATCTTTGGAAAAACACTTTTAAGAAAATGATTTCAAGAAAGTAAGAAGTAATTTGGACCTTTTAAATGGTCATCCATGGAAATTTTTTCCAAGGTGACTACATTTTTAGGTCAAGCCAAGATGAACAACAAACAAGTTGATGAACAAACTACATCTTTAAAGTTTGAGATGCATGCATGGATGAGAGAGATTTAGGGTAGGGAGAGGGAGAGGGAGGTTATACCTATCTTCCCTTTTGTTTGTGTTTGTGTTTGAATGGATTCAAGGCTTGAATGTGTTTGGTGTTTGATGATAGAGTTGGTCAAAGAGAAAACAAGTAGATAACACTTAAGTCCTCTATGTTTTCTCTCTAATCCTCCTCTTTATTGTTGATTTGAGCTTGAGCTTGTGTATGTTTAAGAGTGATTTGAGAGTGTGGAGTGAGATTGGGAAAGACTCAAGAGAAAATGGTGGCAATCTAAGGATTCCCACTGTTTTCTTCCTGTTTTTTGCCAGAATATAGCTTCTGTGAGTGAATTGTGTTGTGTAAACTGAGAGAGGAGGGTTCAATTTATAGGCCACTGGGAATTACCTTTTAATCCGCGCGGACTAGTCTGGAAGCGTGCACTGTTCATCTGCTGCAGTGCAGGCTTTGGACAGGAGGAATATTTTTCAAATAAGCAACCAGTTTTTGTTCCAGCAGCTTCCATTTTTGAATTTTTGGCTTTTGTAAGATTCTTTTCCATGCTTAACTCTAAATAGCAATGCTTACTTTACCCTTTCTTTGTTAGAAAAGTTAGGAATTGTTTGAAATGTTAGGAATGTTAGGACTTTCGTTAATTTTCTAACGAAAATACTAACAACTCAAATTGGAGCACTTACAGTAGCCCCTCGGCGACGGCGCTTTCGAAGGAAGCGGGGTCGTCGATAAGAGTAAGACTCCATATTTGAAAGGATGATCAAGTGATCGAGTGGCTGAACCTAGCGATAGGCTACCTACGTATCCCGAATGGGAATCAAGCCGGCCGTAGTTCGGGTCTTTGACCCTGGATTGACTGTTTTAGGATGTCAATCTGGCGAGCGAGTTCTGCAGTCGATTGCTGAAAGAAACTCTGCTGGGGATAGGACATGACCATTTTTGGTCTGATGGATGAACCTAATGATAGGCTACCTACGTATCCTTAAGAGGAATCAAGTCGATCGTAGTTCGGGTCTTTGACCCTGGAGTGACTGTTTTAGGGTGTCAACCTAAGATTTGACTACTTTTGGGAAGTCGCCCTATGATTTGACTATTTTTGGGAAGTCGCTCTATGATTTGACTATTTTTGGAAAGTTGCCCTGGTAATGATTTCGGTTTGTCGAATTAGGGAATGATTGCGATTTATCTCTTTCCTCGTGTTGTGTGTGATAGCATTTTAGGTGCCCCAAACCTTAATGATGGCGTCTTAGGTGCCTCGAACCTTGATGATGGTATCTTAGGTGCCTCGAACCTTGATGATGGCGTCTTAGGTGCCTCAAACCGTGATGATGGCGTCTTAGGTGCCTCTAACCTTGATGATGGCGTCTTAGGTGCCTCGAACCTTGATGATGGCGTCTTAGGTGCCTCGAACCTTGATGATGGCGTCTTAGGTGCCTCGAACCTTGGTGATGGCGTCTTAGGTGCCTCGAACCTTGATGGTGGCGTCTTAGGTGCCTCGAACCTTGGTGATGGCGTCTTAGGTGCCTCGAACCTTGGTGATGGCGTCTTAGGTGCCTCGAACCTTGGTGATGGCGTCTTAGGTGCCTCGAACCTTGGTGATGGCGTCTTAGGTGCCTCGAACCTTGATGATGGCGTCTTAGGTGCCTCGAACCTTGATGATGGCGTCTTGATGATGGCGTCTTAGGTGCCTCGAACCTTGATGATGGCGTCTTAGGTGCCTCGAACCTTGATGATGGCGTCTTGATGATGGCGTCTTAGGTGCCTCAAACCTTGATGATGGCGTCTTAGGTGCCTCGAACCTTGATGATGGCGTCTTAGGTGCCTCGAACCTTGATGATGGCGTCTTAGGTGCCTCGAACCTTGATGATGGCGTCTTAGGTGCCTCGAACCTTGATGATGGAATCTTAGGTGTCTCGAACCTTAATGATGGCGTCTTAGGTGCCTTAAACCTTGATGATGGCGTCTTAGGTGCCTCGAACCTTGGTGATGGGTGATCTGGAGGTATCAACTTGTTTTGAAACGATTTCCTTCGATGTTCGTATCCTTTCGTTGGGGACAGACTTCGAGGGGATAGACAGTCTTTTGGTGGACTTCATTTGAAGGGATCGGTCTTACGTTTGCTACCGGAGGTGAAAGAGACGGAATTCCGTTGGCTTTCGTTAGGGATGAACCTAAGTTGAGGTTTAGTTCCATTGTATGAACCTAAATGAGGACTCAGTTCAGGAGTATGAACCTAAATCGAGGTTGAGGGAGACTATTTGAGGGCATTCTCGCTGGGGGAGATTAGAGCTTACGATGATTATCGGGGAAAAGGGTGACCGTGTTGGTCAAGCGGCTGGACCTATGGTAGGCTACCTACGTATCCCGAGTGGGAATCAAGCCTGGACGTAGTTCGAAATCCACTGGACAGTTAGGAACAGGTCTAGGATCCTGGGCCTTTTGATAATTCGGAGGCTGTCACCTTAAGGAACTAAAGCTTTCGTCGCTATTTGCGGAGATAGAGATAGCTAAAGCTATGGGTAATCATGCAACATTTGAGATATGTTGAGGGACTAACGTACCTTTGCTGTGCTTACCTGCAGGAGAGCAAGTCGTGGGGGTTGTGTGGTAGTTGATAGTGTTGAGAGTCTCGATGTATCTGATCGAGATGTTGAAACATTTAGGGGCGTGAGGTACCTCTGACCAATTGGCATTTGGAAACTTGGCGTCCCTGACCTACTTGCCTTTGAGAACTTGGCGTCTCTGACCGAATTGCATTTGATAATGTGGCGATTTACATTTGAGAACTTGGCGTCTCTGACCGAATTGTATTCGAGAACTTGGCGTCCCTGACTGATTTGCATTTTGAGAACTTGGCGTCCCTGACCGATTTGCATTTTGAGAACTTGGCGTCCCTGACCGATTTGCATTTTGAGAACTGACCGATTTGCATTTGAGAACTTGGCGTCTCTGAACGAATTGTATTCGAGAACTTGGCGTCCCTGACCGATTTGCATTTTGAGAACTTGGCGTCCCTGACCGATTTGCATTTGAGAACTTGGCATCTCTGACCAAATTGTATTCGAGAACTTGGCGTCCCTGACTGATTTGCATTTTGAGAACTTGGCATCCCTGACCGATTTGCATTTGAGAACTTGGCGTCTCTGACCGAATTGTATTCGAGAACTTGGCGTCCCTGACCGATTTGCATTTTGAGAACTTGGCGTCCCTGACCGATTTGCATTTGAGAACTTGGCATCCCTGACCGATTTGCATTTGAGAACTTGGCGTCCCTGACCGAATTGTAGACACTGGAGGCGGTCTTCATATGTTTGTGGATGTTGGGGGTTGTCTTTACCAAGTTGCAGATGCCGGAGCTTGTCTTTGCCAAACTGTAGATGCTGGAGGCTGTCTTCATCCATTGGAGGTCGCCTTTGCCGAACTTGAGATGTCGGAAGATGTCTTCACGGACTTAATGCACTGTAGACCTGGAGCCAAGGTGGTATTGTCCTAATGTGTCTGAGGCCAAAATGGTACAGGATTGAGGTGTCTGAATCAAGCTGATGTCGACTTTAGGTGTCCGAGCACAAGCTGACGTGGGCTTGAGGGGTTTGAACCAAGACGGTGTTGACCTGAGGTATCAGTCATTTGGGTAGTTCCGTTAAAGTCATTGGAATTACGCTTCGGTGGAGACCATCCTTGCTGCGGAGAGGCTTCGGGTAGTGATGGAAAACTGGTCTTTCGTGCTTGAATTGCTACATTTGTTAGCAGAGGGACAAATGCACATATGACATTCATGATTATGGATGCATGCATGGAACTAAAAATGATTCGCAATAGCTTAGATTTTTTTTTATTGATTCATGTTTTGCATGCTACATGAGCCCTGGGGAGATTTTCGTGGGGATGCATGTGGTGAGAGGGTTTGTATGTGTTGTGGACTGTTTGGGACAAGCTTTGAGCTGGTGGGGTGATATCCTTTGGTCTATATGTCGTTGATGAGGTCTTGTTGTAGGTCAGCAGTATCATACGGGCCTCAATTTTGGTCTTGAGATGAAGTTGGATTTGAACCCCGGGTCTCGATTGAAATTTCTTTTCAGTCTCGGATGTTTGAAGCTGATGCTGACAGGCTCTAGAATCAAATTATGTTGATATGAATGAACCCTCTTTCACTTGACTTGGCGAAATGCTGATATGGGGAGGTTCCCAATTTTCAACCTCTGATGATGCAGGGAGTTGCCATATACTGAGTCTTAAAGCTGACACTCCAAGATAGTTGCTGGGGTGACTAGACCTTTCTTCCGAAAATAGGCGTGACTTGACAAGGCCCCATTCCGAGGAAACAACATGGCGAAAGCCATAGAAGTTTTCTCTGAATGATTTGATGAAGCCCCAGGTTCGACAAAGCGTCACGACAGAGGTCCAACTGGCATACTGATGAAGTACCAAGCCGATCGATCAACGTGAGAGCCCTCAAGGTGAAGTTGTCATGAAGTGAGAAACCCGTCTTTGATAACGACTATGAAACTAGAATTATCTCTTCGAAGAGTGTCTTCCATATGGGAACTGTTAGCCATAGTGGCACTTGGCTTGTTCATGGCTTCAATCATATTCACCCTACTGTTTTTTTTTTAGGGAATGGATTGTTGACTATATTGGGTCTTTGGGGTACCCTTTTCGATCAGTTCTCACACCGCCCTTTTTCAGGAGCATGCAATTATTAGTAACGTGCCAATGATACTAGTGGGAAGCACAGAGTTTAGTTGTGTCCAAAAGGACATCGGGATCTATGGGCTGATGGTTGCCCAAAGGTCTAGTCAGACCTTCCCTCACAAGTCCCTGAAAGACTTCGCTCAGAGGCATTCCGAAATCTTCAAGCTTAAGGCTCCGCGGTTTGGGCACATCACCTTTCCTTGGCACGAAAGGAGTGGCATTGTTGCAATCCTGGCCCGCATAGTTAATTGCTTCCTTGAGTAGGACAGGAGCTGGATTAGAGGCAGAACCCTGGTAGGAGCAGTGGCTTGCTGTTGGTCAAACTTTGGCCCCATAACTGACCGTCGCACGCAGATCTGGATAGGGGAAGTTACTGAGGGACTTTCTCAATTGAGGCTTCCAGGCATGATTGAAAGATGTCCAATTGTTCCTCATTAGAAGGAGGGTTGGCAATTTTACTCAACTTGAGGTTTCAATGCTTGTAAAAGTCACCAATATTCTCCTCGAAATGCTGCACTGTTGTCTGCAGGTCAACTCTATTTGTTTCCCACTCCAAATTGGCTTTATACTTTTCTGTGAAGGCACTAGTGATTTGGTCCCATGTAGCCTTGGCCTCGAGTTTTAAGCGGAAGAACCATTTTAGAGCACTGGGCTTCAAAGAAAGGCTGAAATAGTCAGCCAACTACTGATTGGTGCACCCTTTGGCCTTCATTGCCAAGGTACATGTATCCAGATGAGTTTTCGGGCACGCAGTGCCATCAAAGAGATCCAAATTGGGCATCACGAATTTGTGGGGCAGGGGAACAATGGAGTACGGGTCCGTAGGCCGGAAGGCAGATTTCTTAGCGGTCAATTCAGAAATCGGTGCTTTCATTTCCTTGTGCTGTTCCATGAACCAGGCCAGATGAGGGTCTTGTGGTGGAACCATGGCATTCAAACCAGCGACTGAGCTAGAGAGAGGAGCTACCACTGGCGGTAGGCTGGTGGAGGGAACGGCCAATCCGGGGACGTAGGTGAAAACCTGTCCTTGGCCCGAATTACCCGGGGGAGCTTGAGTAGGACCCTGGGCGAAGGGGGTGGAGGCTGGCCTGATGTAGCCGGGTAGCTCGGATTTCCGGAGTAAGGCCCATAAGTAGGCTTAAATGCGGGCTGCTGTCCCTGGTTGTTGAATTGCATGGCTGGCTGTAGTGAGGGTGCATAACCAAGAGGGTATTGCGGTCCGAGGGACTCTGATGAAACTGGATTAGGGGCTTGGTGGCCCATCGAACCCTGAGTGAGAAATGGGTTTGTGGATGCTGTGTGAGGGGCAACTGAGCTAGCATCATTCTGAGGAGGGGCTCCTGACTGTTGCCCCGAACCAAACTGTGGTGGCATTCCAAACTGTCGCTATGGCACTTTGAACTGTTGCTGCGAAGGTCCGGATTGATCGGTTCCAAACTGAGGCGGGATCCCAATTCGTTGTGGCATTCCAAGGTATCCCCAACCACGAGAAGACATTCCGTGCTGATTTTGCCTCCACTGAGGAACTGCGAACTGATCGGTCACGCCGCATCGTACGGGTCCAAGAGTCCGTATTGGGAGCCGGGCCGACCCAAAGATCGAGGAGATAGTACCATAGGAGGCTGGTGGTGGCATCCCGGGAGTAGTCTGGGCGACCGAGAGTGGGATTGGGGGTTTCTTTGTCCCGTTGAGGCGGTCATGAAAGGATCTTTGTGAGACTTGTGCGGCAGTGCCGGGACCGGCCGTTTTGAACCGGGTTGCCGCGAGGCATTCCAAACCGGCCGGGCCGAGAAGTTCAAACTGATCCATAGTTGACCGCCGTCCCAAATCCAACTGAGAAGTCATACCAAGCTGATGTAACTGAGAAGCCCCTGACTGATCTGTACGGAGCTGCTGAGGCATACCAAACTGCTGCGACATACCGAGTTGACCCTTACTGCATTGAGACACACCATACTGGCCCAAATCGGATTGAATTCAATTTGTTTCCCCAAACGGCTGTCCCAGACTGAACTGTGAATGTATACCAGACCGAGGCTGAAAGGGTGACTGATTCACAGGTTGAGAAGAGTGTGGCCCGGTGGAGGTTCCATGTGAGGAAGGTGGTGGCATTTGGCGGTAGTCTGTCTGGCCAAGATAGGGATGGGGATCCTCTTCCTCTTCTACCGTGAAAGTCCCATCGAGGTTGAGGGCAATCGTCAAACCAAAATTCCTGACACCTTCCAAAATTGATCATCAACACCTCATTCTGATTGGTACAAGGGATTTTAATATTAGCCATGATGAATCCCTGGTTCTGATTAAAATTCCGTCCTCAACCTTGGACATCAAAGAACTGTACTTAACAAGCCCATGACCAACATGGGGATCAAATCTCACTTTGCTTGGCGAAGCCTTGGTCTGAAGAGATGTGTTTGCGAAGTCTTGATTTTGAAGAAGTGACTTGGTAGAGCCTTTGTCTCATGATTGTGAGTCTGACACAAACCTGGTAGGCATTGCAGACTGATACTGATATGAGTCTAAACAAAGACCCAACCCATCTTGTAGCAAAGTGAAGAACCAATGTGGACCCGGCGTGACCAGAGAAGCCCCACTCTAAACAAATGGCTTGACGAAAGTCCTCCCTCAAAGAGTACAGTGCAAATTGAATTGTCATGTAGCAAAAGAGGCAACCCATCCTTCTATATTTACTTTATTATTTTCTTTAATCAATTACTCAACCGGATGAAAATGTAAAAGAAAGACAATTTAGAAATGTATACCTGCAGGGGCATATTTTCGAAAAGTGGGGACGAATCCCCGATTTGTATTATTTGATGGCCTCATTTGATGAAGGCACAAAAGAACTCGCTTTGGGTTTGACTCTTTTGAGAGAGCATAAGTGTAGAAAGGTTTGTAAAAGTGTATGGAAGCCCCTGCTGACATAAAATTAGTGTTTAGCTATATTTTTCCTATAATGTAGAAAAAGAAGACTTGTCGAGACATCTGAAAACATGTTTTATTCAAAATGATCACAAGATTGCTTAAAACCCTTTATTAATGTTCGGGTTACTCACACCCCTAATATCGATATGAACAAACATTTTGATTAATCATGAGGAGAAAGTCGACCAATACCCAGGGTAAAGTTGACGAATTGTGAAGAAAGATTGTGTATAGGAGAGGCCATTGATGAGACCGAATTTTCTTGGGATTTGGGTGTGTTTATGACTGGACCATTTCTGGTTGCCTACATTCCCCTTATTATAAGGAGCTCAGGTCGCCGTAGTTCGGGCTTGAACCGTGTTTGACTTTGGAAAAGGGATATGAACATTTGGGGTACTTTTGGTGAAAAGGCTCGGATGATAAGGTACGGGCCTCGAGGTGGTTCCTTGACAAGTCATTTTGACGGATATTTCAGCGATTCTGTTGCTTCTTGATCGTCGTCCTTCATCGGGGGAGAAAGATTTTGAATGCAGCTTAAGGGCTTATGATATGTTTTTGTCGTTGCTTTAACTGCTCCCTTATTGTTGACAACTTCTGTTCTTCGGGCTTTAATTTTGCCCATGTGTCAAGCCTCTGATCGGCGGTGCTGGGTCCTTGGCCTCATTTTGAAGCTTTTGTTGTTTTTTTTTATTTGAAGCTTTTGCTTGAGCTTTTTTTTTTTTAAGCACTTGAGGACGAAGGCAAGCCTCTGCTTGAACTTTCTTGGTGCACGGGAGGCGAAGGCAAGCCCCCAGTTTTTTGTTGACATGGGGTCAATCTTCCGATGCTGAGTGACCTTTTGTTGTTCTTCGATGCTGCCGCCGTTGTTGACTTGGTCAAGATGATGATGGGGACATGCTTTGAAAAGTGTATGGTTGATGGAGGCCTTTGTGAGATAAGGGGATGGCATTAGTTGACTTTCTCGCACCAATTAATTAAAATTTTAATCATTTCCAGAGATTATTTGTTGAGCAATGCGAGTGATCATTTAAAATAAAACCATTTCATTAAATGTAATGTAGGTGTGCAAATAATGTCTCAAGTCTAGCAAGAAAAGAAGAAGACTCTTTTATAGAAAATTCAAGATTAACTACAATGTCCAAGGAGGACTTGATTGAACGAAGAAAGTACTAGAACCTACGAAGGTTGACTAAAAGACTGTTTTAATATTAAAGGATGGGTAGCCCCTAGTCTAGCTACTCTTTGTTGTTGGACCACGTCTCTACCCCTCAGCATTGGAAGCAAATTCCTCATAAAGCTATGACAGACTATGCTCGCCTTTGGTAACTTTCAGGAATTCCCGCTCACACCGGCCCCGACGGTTGGCCTTTATCTCGCCATTAGCACTTTACCAAATCCGGCCATGGTCACATGCTTGTTGCAGTCAAACCAGCCATTCTCCACATTTGTTGCGACTAAATCATCTGGCTTGGAACTTGAATCATAAAACTCAACCACGTTTACACTCGTGCTGTTTGGGAAATGATCATTGGCAGGGTTGAGATTACTGAGGCGCTCGAGTTTGCCCTTCTTAATTAACCCCTGAATTGCCTTTCTTAAAGCTGTACAGTTATCGATTATATGACCGTGATACTGGTGGAAAGCACAATGCTTAGTGGTGTCCAAAGGGATTTTGGGATCCTTGGGCTGATAGTTTCTCATGGGTTCGAGGAGACCCTGCTTTAGCAAGCTATTTAAAACTTTGCTTAAGGGAACACCCAAATCCTCGGGATGTGGTTTCTCCTTTGGGGGAGAATAAACTCTTAGTGCTCTTTGATTCGAGATTTGGTCATTGACATGGTCACCATTCTGAACAGGGTTTACCGGTTTTGGTCCATTGGGGCGCTCAAGCTTGCCCGCTTCGATTAACCCTTGAACCGCTCTCTTCAAGACTGTGCAGTCGTCGGTCGTGTGGCCATAATGATTATGGAAGGCGCAGTGTTTACTCACGTCGAGGGGTGCATTTGAGCTCCTTGGATGGCAGTCCCTGAGAGGCTCCAAAAGGCTTTCCTTTACTAAACCCTTGAAAACTAAGCTCATGGGCATCCCAAAATCATCAAAATGTTCTTGTTGCCTTAGAGGACCACCATTTCTTGGTTGCTTTTGGATGCCGTCAATGGTACACAATGCCTTCTTTCCTTTAATGGATGTTGCAGCCGTGTTGGAAGGGTAAGGTTTATAGCGGTGAGACATGTTTCGACCCGTAGTGCTTTCCCGTGCACGAACCCTTTTGATGTAATCATCGATGTAAGCATCGAGATTTGACTTTTGGTAAGACTCATTTGTGTCAGATACACAAGATTGGTATGGTGAGATGGCCCGAGTCGAGCGATCGTCGATACTCTTGTTGCTAGGCTTTTCTTGTACCTTCTTAATTGGTTCCACCAATAATCCATTGGACGAGTCAATAGGAACACTAGGACTGCATGACCCCGCCACAAGATTGGCATTAGCAAACGAAACCACAGTAGGAAGTACTCTGGTGGGAGGAATGACAGTCTGAGCATTAAAAGCGTGACCGTAACCCTCCTCATAAGGCCTGGCAGTTGCCGAAGATGAGGATATATGGCTCGTAATGGGTGGATACCAGGGAGCAGTGAGTGCGGATCCAAAAGGCTGCTGAAGATATGAGATTGTAACAGTAGGACTGAACGTGTCTTGACCACACTGAGGAACGTGACTACAAGGGTAATGTGCATACTGTACTTGATGAGCAGGAGCAGCTTGCGTAACATTCGGGTGGAGAATTTGATGAGGAGTATTTGACCTTGTCGGACTTCCCAACCGGAGGGGCGGGGTAGAGCTTGGAGGACATTGTGAATACGATGAGCCTGATGAAGTGGTGATAAAAGCCTGGTGGCCCATGTGATCTTGCAGTATCATAGGGGCGAGTGTGCTTCGAGAATTGGAGGAAGCAAGCTGGCCCCCTCTGAACCATGGAGCCTGAGAAGCGAACTATCCCAAAATGGCTTGCGGAGCCATGTCAAACTGCTGGGCTTGAGAAGTCGTGAACTGACCCATTCTGAGATGATGACCCGAACCGGGCCGATGTTGTAAAGTAGTAGCGGCCCCTTCCAAGTTGTGGGGCGAAAGCCAGCTGATTCAATCCTAGTGGTGAGACACGAGAGGCAGGGCGGGGTTGACCTAGATCGGGTTTGTTGAGGAGTATCGAGTTTGTAGGGGTGAGATGTACCGGGAAGCCCGACCAATTCCCGGACTGATGGCCCGGGCCGGCGGGGTTTTGGAGTATCGAACCGACCCATTCCAAGCTGCAAGGGGCGAAACAGATCGATTGAAACCCAAGGGTTAAAACCGAGAGGCGCGGGGGGAGGTTGACCAAGATCGACTGTTGAGGAGTATCGATACGATGAGGCCGAGAGGCAGTGAGTGATAGGGTGGGGATGCTTGGCCCATTAGTAGTTCCACACGAAAGGGAACGGGGCATTTGACGGTAGTTGGCATGCCGGGAGGGTAATTAGCTCCAATCTCCGCATCAGTAAAGGTTCCATTAGGGTTGCGAACAATCACTAGCCCACAGGTTGATACTTTCCAATAGCGGCGATCTGAGCCTCTTGATGTTGTCTTATCTGTTCCAATATCTGATTCCACTGCTCGGCATTTTGCAGATTTTCGGGGTTCGGAGTTGTACGTCCCCCACCGTTCCCCTCTGAGTTGGCCATTCTGAAACTTTGAGCTGAAGCGAAGGAGGAAACCGATGAAGTATCTGACTCCGGAATGGCGAAATTTGAACAAACGATGACCCGGGGTCTTGATCCAAACTTTGCTTACTATGGAAGGCACAAAAAAGGTGTGGTTCAGACTCGGGAAAGCGAAACAGGTTGGTATTTGGGCTTAGGGCTCATGCAACATGCGATTATCTGTTCTTGTTTACTTAAAACATGTTTTATTAACCTAAGCGGTTGGAAAAGATTGCTCTTCTTTTTTTTTTTGCAAACTACTCTGGATCCTGGATCAGTGGGCCCTGTCACTACGCCTGCGGATCCTCAACCTGTAACCTCGAACAAGTGTTCCGTAGGGCAAGCAGGTCCCACCGACCAAAAAGAAAAATGATCCTAAAGTCTGGCGGGTTATCGAGTCTTAACGAGTATTCGATGTAAATTACGGACAAAGCTGACGTCAAAGGTCAAGATCATGTTCGAGGGCTCAACGAAAAGTCGGCATGGTTTTGACTGATAAATGTCCATAATTGATCTTGACCCGTCGTCAGTTAGGCCGTAATTAGGCATGGAATAATCGTTAATTCTTGATGACTCAGTGTCATGCTGGGAGTCAGTGTATAATTTGTGCCAGTCAGAGTCAAAGTCAAGGCGCCAGTCAATATCTGATCAAAGCCCGTGACGAAAAACCGGCAGGACTTCGACTGATTAGGGTCCCGAAAGATATTGACTTGGTAGGCCGACTAAGGCTTGAAAGGAAAGGTCTATACACAGACAGGGCATGACACAGACCAGACTAAAAACCAACCGGGTCTCGGACAAAGTGTGTCACGGACAAGTGCATGGTCGACACGAGGCTCCATGGGATGTTTGGGTAGTTCCGTGCTTGCACCGAGAGGCGTAATAAGACCAAACGGGCCGCTACAAGGATTTTCCCGGGTTAGGGACGTAGTGTGCAGTGTAAGGCCAAGTGCGCGTAGTGTGCAAGCAGTTTATCTTCTTTTTCTAAGTAAAATAGAAATTTTCCATGTGTCTTAAAAAGTATGATGCATGATTTTTTTTTTTTTGAAAGTTTTCTTTTTGAAAAAATCTTTTTTTTGGAATTTTTTTTTTGAAATTCTTTTTTTTTAAAATTTTTTTTTTGAAAGGAAATGAACACATAAGCACATAATTCAAAATTCAAACAGTTCAAGGCAACGGGTCCGACAGTCAAAATTTTGACTTTTCCGAGGCGGCCAAAACAACACGAAATGTACAAAATCAACACATACACACACAAAAACAAATGGTTCCGAATGCCGGGACGGAAGCTTGACCCACAAAAGTTTTTCTCTTTTTTTTTTTTTTTGAAAAGATAAAACTCGTTCTTCCCCAGCGGAGTCGCCACTATGATGATGTGCCATTTTCGAAAGATTGAATTTTTCTCTTTTCCTTTTGAAAATCAATCGAAAAAAGGGAGTCGCCACGCCATTTTTGTTTTAAGGGCCAAAACTTTGAAAAATGCCCGGGATGAGAGATTTGGGTTCGGAGGTCACGTTACACTCCGGGAAGAACGTTAGTGTTCACCCGAAGTGCCTCGTAAAACGAGTCTTCCAAGCATTAAAAACCATTTGTGTGTGTGTGTGTGTGTGTGTGTTTCTTTGGCCAAAATAAGTTCAAACTGAAAAGTAAAAATTGGGAACTCTTTGTAAGACATTAAACAAGTCCCATGATTTTTGGTGTGATTTTAGGGTTGAGTTTTGGTACCCAAAAGACTCCTTGAAGTTGGAAATCAATTCTGCCAGAATGAAAAAGGCAGTGGACACTTGATTTTAAAATGAATTTAAGGGCTTTAAAGCTTCATAATCTGGAGAAAGTCAGAGAATGAAAGTTGTTCAAAACACCTTAAATAAGGTTTCTGAAAAAGGAATTTTTTATTTGGAGAAGATTTGATGGACCTAAACCTTCTGGAAATCTCAGATATGAAATCTGGATTTCCAGAGACTGATGAACTGACCTTTAAAAGATAATTTGAAAAAGGGAGTTATACTCATGCAAAAAATAAAGTAAAACTATGTCTGGAAATATCTGGATGTTGGCTACAAAAAGTATTTTGTAGTCAACACAAAATTCCAAGTTATTCTGTGTCCAAAAAATTAGACCATGGACAGAGGTCTTAGAGAAAGGCTACTGGACAACAACTTTCTCTTGAAGAAAAACATGATTTTAAAGGGGGTTTGGCATCCATGCTTGTTCCCATCTCCTTAGGCTTTGATTAGTAGTCACTAGACATTTTAGTGGTGATCTACTATATCAAGCCATCCTTAGGGTACATTAAGACTTTAAGCATTTCATTTGCTTGGGAAGGGGAATTTTATCCTTTGAAAGAAAGATTTGATGTATGAAAATGATCTTTGGAAAAACACTTTTAAGAAAATGATTTCAAGAAAGTAAGAAGTAATTTGGACCTTTTAAATGGTCATCCAAGAAAATTTATTCCAAGGTGACTACATTTTTAGGTCAAGCCAAGATGAACAACAAACAAGTTGATGAACAAACTACATCTTTAAAGTTTGAGATGCATGCATGGATGAGAGAGATTTAGGGTAGGGAGAGGGAGGTTATACCTATCTTCCCTTGTGTTTGTGTTTGTGTTTGAATGGATTCAAGGCTTGAATGTGTTTGGTGTTTGATGATAGAGTTGGTCAAAGAGAAAACAAGTAGATAACACTTAAGTCCTCTATGTTTTCTCTCTAATCCTCCTCTTTAATGTTGATTTGAGCTTGATCTTGTGTATGTTTAAGAGTGATTTGAGAGTGTGGAGTGAGATTGGGAAAGACTCAAGAGAAAATGGTGGCAATCTAAGGATTCCCACTATTTTCTCCCTGTTTTTCGCCAGAATATAACTTCTGTGAGTGAATTGTGTTGTGTAAATTGAGAGAGGAGGGTTCAATTTATAGGCCACTGGGAATTACCTTTTGATCCACGCGGACTAGTCTGGAAGCGTGCACTGTTCATCTACTGCAGTGCAGGCTTTGGACAGGAGGAATATTTTTCAAATAAGCAACCAGTTTTTGTTCCAGCAGCTTCCATTTTTGAATTTTTGGCTTTTGTAAGATTCTTTTCCATGCTTAACTCTAAATAGCAATGCCTACTTTACCCTTGCTTTGTTAGAAAAGTTAGAAATTGTTAGAAATGTTAGGAATGTTAGGACTTTCGTTAATTTTCTAACGAAAATACTAACAACTCAAATTGGAGCACTTACAGCCATGTTTGAGAGAATCCCTTTTGAAGAAACCCAATTTCCAGTCCAGGTTTTTCATTCCAATTTTGTACTCTAATAATTTTATTATTAGTATTAGTGTTACAATTTTCTTTTTGTTGTAATTTCAACAATGCCTCCTAAAAAAAATAGTAAACGTGCCTGCCTCCATTCCATAAAATATTGTGTCATTTTTTAAATAAAATATTTAAGTTGTATTGGAAAGTTATGATCAATGTAATGAATTTTAAAAAGTACTTATATATTGTGTGTATTTTTTATATATTAAGGGCTCAATATTTATTTTTGCACAGGGCCTCAAAAATGATTGAGACGGGCCTGGGGGGTTGCTTGGGGAGTGGGAGTGGGGGTGCCGGGGGGAGTGGGAGTGGGGGTGGCTGGGGGGGTGGGAATGGGGGTGGCTAGGGGGGTGGGATTGGGAGTGCCCAGGAAGACCCTTCCCCTGGACCATCCACTATGGGCTTCGGACTATATACGAGTGGAAGTGGCTTGAGGACTCCTATATCACAAGCAGGGCTCCGCCACTTCTCCGATCCGACTGAGATTACCCCTGCTCAACTGGAGGAAGAGATGATTAGAAGAGGGTCTCGGCACCGAAATCCGACCAAACCCTACACCCCGTCTTACTACGATAGGAGGTAGCGAGTTCACTTACTTTTTTATTAGGATGTAATGAAACTTTGTACTATTAGTTTAGTTTTTATTTTGATATTCGCATTTTAGTTTTTTTTTTTACACTTTCTACACATTTATGTAGATGTATATGTTATTTGGTTTAGTGTTATTTGGATGTTTTATGTCAAGTTTAGTTTTTATTTGGATATTGTACAGGTTTAGTGTTATTTGGATGTTTTATATTTGTTATGTTTGGTTTGGTTGTTTACAGCAGGTTTGATGGTTTGTAGTTTGCATCAGGTTTTGGTTTGGATGTTTGTTATTTGCAGGTGGGTTTGCTGAATGTGCTGCTGATGGGGGCTTCTGTTCATGTGAACTCGCTACATGGTGTAGCGATTTCACTAAACTCGCTACACCATGTAGCGAGTTTAGTAAAATCGCTACACCATGTAGCGAGTTCACTTGAATTTTTTTTTTTGCCTTCTGCTCTCGACATTGCAAGAGGTCACCTTATGTGACCGCATCCATTCCCCCATTTTATTTTTTTTGCTCGACATCTCAGGAGGCCACACCATGTGACCGCTTGCATTGTTTAAATCGCTACACCGTGTAGCGATTTTAGTGAAATCGCTACACGGTGTAGCGAGTTCACTAAAACATGGACTCGTGCACACGAGTCGTGACTTGGCATCCCACTCTTGCTGATTGATGTTGTGCCCAATTTCCTTGACTCCATTTCCTTAGATTTTTTCATTAACCTATTTTTCATTTCTTTTTTAGTGAATTATGTTAAATATTTTAATTTAATTAGTATAATGAAAATACAATTATTATTGATATCCCACTATAAATAATATCAATTATAATTTTTAAAGTAATTTTTAAAAATTGGTTAAAATTCAATCAAAAAGCAAAATTAAAACTACAACAGATAAAAAGAATAAATATGCACCAAACACATGAACTTATTACGAACTCACTCCAAATTACATCAACTTTTCAAGTTTAATGAAAATTACATAAAATGAAACTGCAACTGAAACTGAATCCAATTCAAACCAAACATAAATTACATGAAAAACATTCTGCTACTCCCTAATGTTCGGGCATCTACGACGATTGTGCCCTTCTTGATGGCATGATGAACACAGAGTCTTCCGTTTATCTGCTTGAAAGTTCATAGAATTATGGAAGCGTCTTGATCTAGGTCGTCCGGACTTCGCAGAACGTCGAAGTAGGGGATTAGGGAAAAAACTGGGCACCAAACCATCCACACCCCAATAGTCCTCATGCTAGATTGGTTCGTATGTCCCCTTCCATGTCCTGTAGTATTCTCCAACGGTGTAAAATCGAGAAACGAAATCTCGACCATCAAGATTTTGGGCAGAACAACATGCAAGAAGATGGGAACAAGGCATGTGATAGGCAACTCATTTACCACATGTGCAGGTACGCTCATTAAGTCGGACAATCTGTATATTTCCTCCGTGATCACCCTGACGTGCGGTTGTCACTTGATACACCCCCATTTCGTGATTGTTGAACCTCCTGACCTGATGTGTTGCCCCTTTCGCGGTGTTCTTCAAGTAGTGATAATTGACTTTCTGGCTGAATTGGTGTAGGGGATTGATGTTAGGGTTATCAGGATTACCTCCTAAGGCATTAATTGAAAATCCATGCCTTACTTGAAAGTACTCCACACAACGGTAGAAGGCAGTTTCAACAATTGCTGTGATTGGCATCCCACGAGCTCCCTTCATCACACCATTGAAAACCTCAGACATGTTGGTAGTCATGATGCCATACCTGTAACCACCATCGTGTGCCAATGTCCATTTTTTGGCATCCAAATTCTGAAACCATGCAATTGCCTCGGGCTTAATTCCACGGATACTCTCTAAGATAGATTTCAATTTTCTATCTTGAGTTGCTCTACCCGCTCTCCAAAACAGATACTTCAACCCTTCCCCTCTATGCTTTTCCAAGAAATTTGCTCGCATATGTCTCAAGCAAAATCGATGATGCACGTTTGGCCACCACGTATCTTCAGCTACAGTCTTCAGAATGCCCAGATGACGGTCAGATATCAAGCATACTTCACGACTCTTGATAATATGCTTGCAAACCAGATATAAGAACCAACGCCAGTTCGGCCAGCCCTCCTTTTCAACAACGGAAAATTCAAGCGGAAGTATACTGTCCTGGTGTAAGTACCCCAATCTGGATCGCTTTCTATCCCAGCATACGACAAAACCAGAGGCAAACTTCCGGAGATCATAACTCCTTCATACGAACTCCGATTGAGACGTGCCATATATGGTTGGAAAGCTCTCGACGAGAACTAGCTTGCCAAGACCAAAAAAACTGGTAATGGCTGCTTATGTCGTGCGACATAATCTGCCAAGAGACATAATAATTACAGAATATTCTTAATTATTACAGATTCCCCTAAATCCAGGAAAACCAAAAAACTGGTAATGGCTTATTGTGTCGTGCGACACAACTAGCAAATCTGTAATTATTACGAATATTCTTAATTATTACGATTCCCCTAAATCCGGGAAAACCAAAAAACTGGTAATGGCTTATTGTGTCGTGCGACACAACTAGCCATTTTCTGGACCCTATAAATAGAGGCCTCCCCCTCTCATTTTACACACACCTCCCTCTTCTCTCTTCCTCCCTTAGCCTTCTGGCTCCCCTCTAAGTCCTCTTGAGGCACTCCCGGCCCCTTTCGGATCCTTCTGAAGCCTTCCGAGCTCCCTTGTGGTGCTCCGAAGCCTCCCGAGCGCTCCCGAGACGCTCCCGCGCTGCCCCGAGGCACTCTCGAGGGACTCCGAGGCCCCTCGTGGTACTCCGAGGCCTTGCACGGTCTTTCCACGGTGTCCCGGCTCTTTCCGAGTCAAACCGACGATCCCAAACCACGCCGAAACTCGCCCGAGTGACTCTCGCCACCACAACGCACGCCGAACCTCTCGCGCCCGAGTGATCCCGACGATCCCCACGCACGCCGAACCTCTGCTCGAACGCAGCCTCGCAACCTCACCTCACGCCGAAACTCCGTCCGCGGACAACCGGCATCTCCCGAAGCAATCCCGATCCGTACCGAACGCTACTCCGACCTCAAACACCATTCCCAGCGGAAGACAGACACGAACCAACATTGGTAAGGCTTCCTTCCTATACTATTTCAATACATTTCCATACATAGCATACAATGTAGACATCCGATACAGCATGCATTTTTAAAAAGCACACACACACACACACAACATTTAAAGGATATTAGGGGTATCCGAAAGACTCGTTTTACGAGGCTACTCGGGTGAGCTCTAATATTCTAATATTCTCTTCCCGGAGTCATCTCGACCTCCGAACTCAAAAATCTCATCACAAAAAACAGTTTAAAATTATCTTTAAACTGATGCCCTTTTTCAATGTTTTGGCTTAATAAAAACGGCGTGGCGACTCTACAAATGCGAAAACAAACGGCGAGACACCTCCAACCTGAAAACGCTGCAAAGCGGGGAAAATGCCAGATGCCGGGGCCGCGAGGCCTGCTCGGATCCGGGTAATTTCAGTTGGCGACTCATTGACTGGGAATTTTGTTTTAAAAACTTTTAAACAAAAACAAAAGATTTTTAAAACAATGATGAGGGTCAAACTTTCATTTTACCCCTTCCTTTAACTATTGTGTGTGTGTGCACGTGCTTCGTTTTTTTATTTTACAAAAAAAATAAAAATACAAAAAAAAATGCATCAATATACATCTGTGCATACATTTAAAATTCTTCAAAAACTCCTGTTTTACTCAGAAAAAGAATTTTAGAGACCGCACACTACGCGCACCGCCTCGGTTACACCGCAGACTCTACTCACTTGCTTTGCCTGCTACACCGCACGCTACGCGCACCGCCTCGGATACACTGCACACTACAACCCTCAACCCGGAGTGGTCTCGGTTGCGATCCGTTAGGTCTTCCTAGGCCTCTTGGACGCGCACGGGATCATTCCAAACATCCCATCCTAGCCAAGCGTCAACCTCGCACGCTTGAGTCTTGAGTCACACTCGTCCAGACTCGGTTGGTTTTACCCGGTCCGTGTCATACGGCTGGATACATATACCATGCCGGCCATTTTCTCGAGTCAAGGCTCGGAACTCAAGATCCCTTGCGCAAGCAAAGCGATGAAAGGTCATGCTAAAATCTTGACTCGATCTTGATTTCCGGCTACACCGCACGATGTTCCGTCCGGATATACATCCATGCTCACATGACACCATGTCATCACGCCTTGATACGTCGGCCATGACAATATGACCCGGCCAACGCCTAACGTCGCGAGATCCCTTGCGCAAGCAAGGTAAAGAGAGGTCATGCCGAACTCTTGACTCCGATCTTGACTCGGTGGCGGCTCGGTTCACTATTCACATGGCTAACGCATCAAAACGAACATGACAGGCTCGGTCCTTAGGTTCGATTTTTCTTTTAGGCCGGTGGAAACCGCTTGCACTATAGGACCCTTGCACAGGGCCGTCCACCGGGATGTCGAAATACGGGTGCAAAACGAGGGGCTTATAGCCGCACGAGATGGTCTCCATCGACCCGGGATCTAGCATAGTTGCGAAAAGAAGAGCAATCTTTTCCAACCTACCTAGGATTACGAGAAAACATGTTTTAGGTAAATTAAAACAACAAAAAAAAATCAAAAATAAAAGAAACGGAAACCGCATGCCACGTGAGCTTTCCCCCTTTTATCCCGTTAGGCCATTCCCATGTCTAAACCTTGCCCATCACCCTCCGGCTAACGAGAGAGTGGTCGAGAGTACCCAGGAACCCGTCTCCCGGTGTCAAAACAAAGCAAGGTCCTACCCACCTCTGTCACCGGGGCAGTCCGTCAATTCCCCATGGCCAAGTCGGTGGATAACAAGGATGAGAACGGGACCTTACCCCCAAGAAATTTCCCAACACCGGAAGAAGTTTGGCGTGTCCTCATGGCTATTGAGAAACGTCAAGGTGAGCAACAAGCCTGGATCGAAGGTGCCATGCACCACTTCGGAACCTTAGCCACCCAACTACACAGGGCTTCCCAAGCCATGGCTCAAGCTCCATGACCTCTAACATCTCTCATTTGTCTCCCGAGAAGTCAACCTGTTACCCTCGTACGAGCCATGCGCTTATGACGTAAGACCACAAGACCTTCCAGAGGAAAGCCGCCCATCCGGCCTCCCGAGGTCCCGGTACTCACCGCCGAACAACGAACACATCGGTGGGACGTGCAAGCGATTGCGGTGCTTGTGCGGAAATGGAATTCCAGGATGCAATGAACGAGGGCCGTCCTCGACGAAAGAAGAAGCTATCTTCTCAACAAAAGCGAAAAAGAGGTATGAATGCGGTGATCCCACGGTCGGAACCCTTGGAGAACCCTCAGAAAGTTTGATTACTACGTCATCTACTCCAGCAAGCCTAGCTCGCACAAGGCCATGGCAATGTCGCTCCATGATCAGTGGGACGAGCCGCACCGCCACCGAATGCCCGAAGGTCCAGATAATCCAACCCTGTCTTGGGAAGATCTCAAAGCCACTATTGATGCTTCGGTAAAAGCCATGACGGTGAACGAATTGAAATGCGCGGTCGGCCTTACGCCAATCGAGGCTCCTCCCACTCCGAAACGGGAGAGACAAGCAAAACCATAAGTCCAGAGGTGAATGTTCGACACGTTTGGCCAAATCCTAGTGAATCCTCCACGGACAGACAAAAGGCCGGCCATACTCGAGCCACGGGCGAAAAGGGACCCTACGCCAAAGAAGTGAAATCTTGGACCCAAAGGTTGAAGATCCTGTCTTGACACAGCTCAAGCGCACTCGAGGCTAACATCTCACTCTGGTCCTTACTCACTTCATCTTACCCGCACAAGCTCAAGTTGGAAGAAAGCCCGGCCTGCACCATGGTTCCCATCACGGTGACACCGATGAAGCGGTTCGGATGATTGGCAACGTCAATTACAAAGAATATCATCACCTTCATGAGCTCGATCTTCCAAAATTTGGGGCGACCACAACGAGCCTCTCTACATAACAGTTCAACCGGACGAGCGCCGTCTCCTCGGGTGTTGGTAGATGGGGATCATCCATGAACGTCCTTCTAGCCAAAATGATGGATTTGCTAGGGATCAAAGCAGTACGATCTAAAACCCTCGACTCAGCAATCAAGGCATACGACTCAACATCCCGCCCAGCCTTGGGAATAGCCACACTTGAACTTGTGGTTCGGAAAACAAATGGTCCCGGCTGATTTCCAAGTCATCGACATCCCGATCACCTTCACGCCATTTTGGGACGCCCTTGGCTACATCGAGATCAATGGGGTGGCATCTACTCTCCATCAATGCGTAAAGTTCATCCAAGGAACAGATCTCGACCATCATCTACGGCGACAAAGCATAGTCACGAAAGGACCGACACCAACGGCGTCCGGTTTTAGAGATCAAACACGATGATGACGGCATGATGCTCACAGAGCCCAAAGGCCTGTGTGCCACATAGATTTGCCTTTGATTTGGGACAAGATTCCTCCCCGATGAAAATGATGAAGCACATGAACTACATCCCGGGCTCGGTTTGGGAAACGCCATCGGGGCACTCAACAGATCATCAATATCAAAGAACAGAATACCTTGCACGGCCTGGGATACTCTCCTACTCCCGAACACATTGCGGAGGACAAGCGAGCTGCACGAAAACGCTCCGCAGATAACAAAAGAGGCTTGCACGTCATCTCCGATCTTCGTCCTTACAGCTTCGACATGACCAAGTACTTCACAAGGAAGGCCGGCAACTCGGAAGAAGATTCAGAAAAGGAAACAGAGGCGTCGGCGCCAAACAAAGCCGGCCGACAACCATGGACAAGCTCCGGCAGAATCCTCCGGCAAGATTCAGAGGCCTCAAGCCAAATCCCGTCCGAAGAGCATTCCTCGACACACCGCCCCTGCCGGGATCCACAACCACCACTATTCACAGCGAATTTTGGTTCGGGAAAACCCCCTCTTTGGCGGAAGAATTCAAAAAACTCTCTGTCAACACTCCTGCCTTCAACAAACGGGACGAGTCTGCATTCGAGCTAGTAATGCCCAGGACAAAAGCAAAAGACTCCACAGACGATGCTTGGGACGAGCCACTACTCCACCTGCTCTTCAAAGAAGAAATCAAGATGCCGGATCTAATCGATTTTGTTTCTGATAACTCTGTGATAGCAATGATCGGGAACGGTGACATAAAGCCTTTCAAGCCCCATCTCCTATCAAGCTCATTGCCACTCAATAACTAGGCCACATTCTCCTGACCTACCGTCCAAAGAAAAAGGACATGATCGAACAACTTGGTCTGACCCCTCGAGTCCTAGAGTCTAGTGTCAAAACTCATCCTGAGTCCATTAGCTTTGAATTTGAGTCTCTCGAGTCATCTGATGGCCTCACGCCAGAAGATTACGAACTCATTGCCAATAATGTATTCCCGTATGCTCTTAATGAATGCTTCGATCTTTCCGAGTATCCTCTCATTGCATCTTTAACAACTGATAAATTAACTAACACACAAACAGTTAATAACGATTCACTTGATAAAGAAGCAGACACATTAAATGAACAATACATTAAGCACATCTTTAAGCATGTTGTCAAACGAGAGAAAACCGGGCCCAAGCCGCGAGGAGGTTTTAACCAAAGTGAATTTGGGAACCGCCAAGAGCCAAAAGAGACGCAAATCGGAAGTTTCTTCACCGGCACAGAGCAAGACGCATTGACTGCCTTTGCTCAAAGAGTTCGTGGATGTGTTCGCTTGGTCTTACCGAGACATGCCCTGGATTAGATCCTAACATTGTAGAGCACCGGATCCCCTTGAATCCCGAGGCTAAGCCCATCAAGCAAAAGCTACGCCGAATCAAGCCGAATGGTCTTTACAAGTCGAAAGAGGAGATCGAAAAATGCTCCGCATCGGCTTCATCAGGGGTGATCGAGTACCCCACATGGCTCTCCAATATCGTCACGGTCACCAAGGCCAACGGAAAAGGAGTACGCTGTTGCGTGGACTTCGAGATCTCAACAAAGCAAGTCCCAAGGACGATTTTCCACTACCCAACATCGACATGTTGGTAGACACTCTGACCAATTTCGAAGTCAAGTCCTTCGTGGACGGTTTGCCACGGCTACAATCAGATCAAGATGGCCGAAGAAGATCAAGAAAAGACAGCTTTCACAACCCCTGGGAACCTGCTTGCTACAAAGTAATGCCGTTCGGGCCGAAGAACGGCTGGGGCTACCTACCAACGGGCGGCAACCGCCCTCTTCCACGATATGATCCACAAAGAGATCGAAGTGTACGTCGATGACATGATCGTTCACTCAAAGGGATCGGATGGACAACACCTGAGACACGAGAAAATTCTTCAATCGCCTCCGAAAGCACTCAATGAGGCTTAACCACACTTAAATGCACATTTGGGGTTAGCCGAGGCAAGGTTTTGGGATACATGGTCACCGAGAGAGGCATCGAGGTTGATCCTCAAAAGATCAAGGCTATCATCGAAATGAGACCACCGCAAACTCGGACGAGAGGTGAAAAGCTTCCATGGGCCGCCTGCAATATATCGCCCGTCACAACCAATTGACCTCTATATGCGAGCCAATCTTCAAACCGATGAAGAAGAACGCCGACATCGAATGGAACTCGTAATGCCAAGATGCCTTTGAAAAAATAAAAGCATACCTTGTGAGTCCTCCTATTCTCTGTCCTCCCCACGAGGAAAAGCCACTTTGTTGCTATACCTAGCGTGACCGACACATGATTGGAGCCATGCTCTGTCAAGAAAAGAAGGAGTCACGGGTCGAAACGCCATCTACTTCGTCGGTCGAAAGTTTCAAGGCAACGAACTCAATTACTCGGCCCTCGAGAAAACTGCGCAGCTCTAGTATGGGTTGTCGGGAAACTACGGCACTACATGCAGTCGCACACGGTACACTTGGTTTCCAAAATGGACCCAGTCAAATACCTCTTCGACAAACCATCTCTCTGTCAACGAGGCTCGCCAAATGGTCTTTCTTCCTAGCGTAATTTGACATCAAGTACGTAAACCAAAAGTCAATCAAGGGACCGGGCCATGGCCGAACAACCGGGTGATTTCCCAACCGACGAGGCTCGAGGCCCCGAAACACAATTTCCAGACGAGGGAATCTTCACAATCGAAAGCGAAAATCGATGGCAACCGTTCTTCGACGGAGCGGCCAACAAAAGGAAACGGACATCGGTATGCTCTTGGTAGATCCTGAGACAGCACACCCCAATTGCTATAAAGCTCAATTTCGAGGTAACCAACAATGCCGCCGAATATGAAGCCTGCGCCGCTATTTGGACTACAAGCCGCACTCGAGAGGAATGTCCAGAAACTCGAAGTTTATGGGGACTCAGCCTTGATCATCAACCAAGTCTCCAACAAGTGGAAAACCATAGACCCGGGCTTGCAAAAATATCATGCCTGCATGGAGGACCTCATCACACAATTCGAAGAGGTCACCTTCCATTACTTGCCAAGAGACCGAAACCGGTTTGCAGATGCCTTAGCCACCTTGGCTTCCCTTGTGGAAATCCCTGAAGGAAAAGCAATCAAACCCTTCAAAGTCGGACGAAAGGAAATCCCTGCCTACTGTTGTGAGATCGAACCAGAACCCAAGCCCGTCAATGAGCCATGGTACAACCAGATTTTCCAATACCTCAAGAGCGGGGAAACCACCTTCATGAACAAGGAAGACCCACACACAGAAGGGGTCAAAACCAAGAGCATCATGGCCCTAAAACGCCTCGCCTCTCACTTCGTCATCCTCGGGGACATGCTATACAAGAAACGCTACCATGGGCCACTCCTACGCTGCATCAGTCAAGAAGAAGCAAGCCAGTTCATGAACGAAGTCCACAACGGGGCTTGCGGTCCCCACATGAATGCCAGAGCCCTGATGCAAATCATTCTCAGGATGGGCTACTACTGGATCTCCATGGAGGCAGATTGCATCCACTTTGTCCGAAGCTGCGACAAGTGCCAACGGTTCTCCAACCTCAACCATCTACCTCCCCACGATCTCTACTGCATGACTACACCTTGGCCCTTTGCCACTTGGGGAATTGACGTCATCGGGAAAATCGCTCCGCCAGGCAGCAACGGTCACGAGTTCATCTTAGTAGCCATCGACTACTTCACCAAATGGGTCGAAGCCAAGTCCTACAAGGTACTCACCTCCAAGAAGGTCGCGCATTTCCTCAAGGAAAACATCATATGCCGATACGGCATCCCAAATGAGGTCATATCAGATAACGGCTCACACTTCGAAGGGGAATTCGACAGACTGCTGGCTGAATTCAAGATCACACGTCACAAATCTTCTCCCTACCGGCCACAAACAAACGGCGCCGTGGAAGCAGCAAACAAAACCCTCGAACGGATCATCCGAAAATGACCACCCGAGGACGAGATTGGCCCGAGAAGCCGCACCTTGCACTTTGGGGCTACCGCACACAGTCGAAATGGCCACGGGAGAAACCCCATTTGCCCCGACGACGTACGGGATGGAAGCAGTCCTTCCCATCGAGCTAGAAATTCCCTCACTCCGAGTCTTTGCTGGAAAATGACATCAACGAAGTCGAATGGCTCAGGCCGACATGACGAATTGGCTCGCTAGACGAAGCGACGACTAAAGGCCATGGAACACGTCCGAGCCTGTCAAAGCGGGATGGGATTTAGGCTTTCGACAAGAGAAAGTCAAATCCCGAGACATCAGGGAAGGCGACCTTGTACTCAAAGAAAAGCCTCCCACTCGAACCAACCCAGCTGGGAAAATGGGAACCCACATGGATCGGCCCTTTCGTGGTTCAAAAGATCTTCTCCGGAGGCGCCGTGAAGGCGCCAGGATGCACTGTGACGGCAATCCCTTCATGAATCCGGTCAACGAAAGCAAACTTCGCAGATACTTCGCCTAAAAGAAGAACAACTGTGCATCTCTTGGCACTCCATGTAGTGTCGAACTACGCAGACCTGAGCCCTCTAGTCCGGGGGAACGTAGGCAACCTTAATTGGTCCGGTCTAAAAATACACAAAAAAAGTCAAAAGTTTGAATGTCAACCAAGACCTCCATCAAGCTCCGCACTTTTCAAGAACACGCCCAGCGGTCACCTTGACCAAGTCAAACGACGGCGGCAACATCAAAGGACATCCGAGGGTCACTCAAAGATCAAACGACCGACTCGTGTTGTTTCCAAGCCGGGGCTTGTCTTCGCCCTCACGCGCTTCAAAAAAAAAAAAGAGAGCTCGAGCAAGGGCTCACAAAAAATAGAGAGCTCGAACAAGGGCTCACAAAAAAAAGAGCTCGAGCAAGGGCTCACAAAAAAAAACAAAAGAAGCTCAAGCGAAGGCTGCAAATTGAGGTCAAGAGCCCGACGCCAACAAAGGGCAAGGAAGCTACGAAAAGACCGTCAAAACGACTTGTCGGGGAAGCATTCAACCTCTCGGCCAAGCACAAAGCCTCGGCAAAGGAGATTGCCGTCATGGCCTGGGCGCCGGACCGCATAAGGCAAACGAAAAGTTCAAAGATGGACGCCGACAAAGTGCACAACAGAAGCAAAGGCAAACAAAAGATCTTGCGTCTCGATAAAGCTTTAAAAGTAAATCACAAATCACTAACGGTTACAACATTTCTTGATGAGTTCAAGCACGGTCTACTCTCAAGTTCACAACATGCTAAAAGACGGCTTAATACATTTAACTAATAATGTGTTTGCAATGCAATGAATGGATACCTAGGAGGTCATTCCGCGCCATGCGCTTGTCCCCTCGCCATTCTTTCCTTTCTTCCCTCGTCCCGGCGAGTCTTCTTTCGCTCCACGTGAACCAACTCTGCGTCTCTCGGTCCGAGATCCGGGGTCCTCCCGTAGAGTCAAATAATCCGGTAGCTCTCGGGGCTTCATTCGCTCGTGCTTCGGCTCGGATCTCCTCCACTGCGAGTTTGTAAAAGAGGACCTCTCCCCGTCGGTCGGTCAACTCTAGTCTCGTAGTCAAACAAAGTGTCTCCGTCGCATCCAAAGGGTCGGACTGTGCTTGGAACTCCTAAGGCAATAGCCGCTACGGCAACGGGTCCTGGAATCGCTACACGCCCGCTCTCCAAGACCACTTGGGACTGCCCAACACTGTTTGCTCATACCGGGCCGATGCGAGTCGTCAATACAACGCTCCCAGACGTCTAAGGAGTACCACGGGAGGAAGCGGAATACTTCCATACCCTCGGAAAATACAAGAAGGCACCTGGAAGCCGCCATACAAAGAGGAACTACCTCCGGTAGCAAGGTCATCCCTGACCAACAAAGGCTCTGCTTCATCCCAAGCCGCCGGGCAAACAAGCGACGGAATATAGAAGGAGGACCAAGACAAACCCGGAACTCGACAACGTAGAACCCTTCTGCAAGACCCTCCCGGTCTCAATCCTCCGATGCGGAACCACCAGGCGGATCGATGCGTACCAAGCCGTGCCATCCATCTCTCCCGGGCGGATCGATCCATATCCAACACAAGAGGTCGGCGAGCAAACGACCACGGGCTAAACGACGTCGGAGCCTCGGACATGGCCTGAAGTCTCTCTCGCGGCCACAAGGTGAGCAAAGCGGGGCTTCCCTCTCATAAAAACGATCCCCGGTCGCCGGGACGGTCGATACCATGAAGAGTCTCCCCCAGGCACCAACGGGACAATATCCTCTCCGGCTCTGCGGTGCCCTACCACATCTAGCAAAGCCCCATCACAAATGCCAGAGGAATCAGACCGTAAAAGCGTCGCCATCACGCACAAGGCAAATACGTCCCAAGAGACGTCACTCTCATCATCAACCATGAACCGCTCAGGCGGCTCGAAATGTCGATATGACCCGAATCAAGGATCATGCCCTGCACTTCTTCCAACGAAGTACGAAGAAAGCTGCAAGCTTCACGCTCGCATCGGCACCACCAACCAAAGGAAGCGAGATGGCCTCCGCCTCAGGTCCCCCATCAAAGCCCGAAAATCCTCAAAAGTGGGCACCATTTCCCAATGAAACAGGTACAACGGCCACTGTCCTCGCCAAAACCTTGCTCCAAAGCGCTGCGGCGGCGAAGCCATTCAGGCAAACAAACACTACCCACAAACACACTCTCAGCTCACGTGGCATGTACAAAAATAAAAATAATAATAGCAACAATTTCTAGGACAAATCCCGGGAATCACAAAAATAAATGACATTACATCTTAAAATAAAATACTGTTTGCCGTGCAAATATGAGTGTTTTATTACAGGAATATCAAATGTCTGTTGCTAAACAAAAAAAAAGGGAGAGGGATATGAAAAGAGGGAAAGCAAATGAATACTAATCAGAATCCTCAGCATCATCATCCTCGCCGAGGTCCTCCAAAGAAAAGTCGGGCATCCCAGCGAACTCGCCCGTCACATCCTCGTCGTCAGAATACCGAGCACCCGTAGGAGGGCTCCCACGAAAGTACTCGGAAGGATCAAATCCGGCGAAAGGATCAAAGAAGGAAGGCTCACGAGGAACCCTCGCCTGTGCGCCGTGCGGAGGCATGAGCCGATAAAGAGTGCTCCCTCGAAGGCCTGCTGACTCCCGAAGATGTCCCGGCATCCATGCTATGCCGCCCCCCGAGGCCCCTCTGCTTTGCGGCTCGGCTCGACTCTAGGCGGAGGAACGTCCACGGAGAATGCCTCGAAGGCATAGGCTCGTGCGGCCGGCACGCGACGCGAAGACCGGCGAGGACATCTTCGACGCCATCTTCTTAGCGAAGGAACGCGTCGCCACGTAGCAGCGAGTCGGCATATCATAGGCTCTCCACAGGGACACCACACAAGCGGCCCAAGGAAACGCTCGGCAATACGGTTATACTCGACAACAAAAAGAGAAAAATACGAAAAGATGCCAAGATGAAAAAAAGAGTCGGCACACCTGCCGATCTATCGGGGTCCAGCTGTATGCGGCGGAGCTGCTCCGGGCAGATACGAGACACCCTCCTCCTCGATCCGTCCCCGCGGACGTACGTGAAATCCGGTCCCGACATCGGAACCTGCAGGGGGAGCTGCGGGCCGGCCTCTCTCTCGCGCCGAGTGCACATGGGCGTCCTCGGCTTCCTCCTCACGAAGGCCCCGTACTCCTCTCCATACAAGATGAACTCCTCGGCGCCGACACCGCGAGGTACCTCTCGAAATCGAGCACGTCCATGTCCGGGAATCAAGCATCCCGAAGGGAGGGTCCCTCGGAGCCACGGGAAGCACACGGGCCATGCTTTGCCAGAAGACCCGCTCCCCGGATACATGACATCACAAGTCGAGCCCCGCGGCATCTTCCGCGCGCTGTCAGCCTCGGGAGCCCCCTCAAACTCATCTCCCTCATCACAGGGAGTCCACGGGAACAAGAGACGAACCCCTCAGGGCTATCCCTCTCCAGGACGCTCACTGCACATCCCAGTAGGCGATGGTGAGCTTCCCATTTGGTCCTCCTCTTCCTCGCCGTACGAGCCCATTGACATAGCGGGTGCGCGGCAATGACCCGGGATCTCTATCCACGGGAAGCACTGGAAAACCTCATAAAACCACACGTGACAAAAACGAGAGAAAGCTCGGTGCAAAGACAACGGAGAAAAGACAAGTTGCTAAATCAAAAAAAAAACGACAATAAACTCATACCTCCAAAGCAAAGTCAAAGCGGCCACGACTGGCCACCCCAGGCTAAACCGGTCCAAGGAGAAGTAGAGCTCGGCCAAGCACGCCTCGCCCCAAGCAATGTCGAGACCCTATCCAGATCAGTCGAAGCTCTCCAGCAGAGCAAAGGGAGGCTGCGGTCGCGTGGTTCGAGAACAAAGTATCGGACGGTGCATACCACAAGAAGGAGCGCCAAGCCGCTCCCATTGTCACACGCCGGTACCCGGATGTAGGCCCAAATGCGCCGTAATCTTGACTCCACGTCGTCACTATACAACATGCCCAGGCCCTGCGAGGACGAGGCTCAAAGCCCGGCGGCTCGGTCGGCACCACATCGGAGATCATGTCTCTCCACCGTCGTCCCTCCTTTGAAGGAAAGCCCGGTGTCGCAACAAAATCGGTCGGCGTCACCGTCACCTCTCCCCCGGCTCAGAGATGGAAGGTGTGAGTGGTATCCCACCACTCGGAAAGGCCAAGGAAGACGGCTCTTGTTCTTTCTCGTGTCGAAACTCAGGCCGGGTTCTCGACGAACACCCCGGGCCGAAGCATAAACCAGACCTCAGGGGACTCGGCCTACCGTCCACGGAAATATCGGGCATCCGCCGCCGCGGCTCAACAACGGCCTCGGCGATCCCCGAGTCTTCATCCTCTTGGCCTTCCCGGCCATAAGCCCCGCATCCTGCAGGTAAACACAGCAAAGGTACGTCAATCACAGTACTTAATATAAAGGCACATATAACCCGTCACAAAACACGGCACATATATTGCACATAATTTTCACATACAATTTTTCCCATGCAGTCCGTCACAAAAACACGGCACACACTGTACACATTTTTTCAAAAGAAAAAAAGGGGGGGGGATTAAACCCTACACGACACATTTTCAAAAAAAAAAAAAAAAAAAAAAAAGAGATCCGTCCCAACACGGCAAAGGCACATATAACCCGTCACAAAAATATGGCACATATTGCACATATTTTCCCCACAGAGTCCGTCACCCAAAAACACGGCACACACTATATAGCACATTTTTAAAAGAACAATCCGTCCCTACACGGCACACACTTTCACATATAACCCGTCACAAAACACGGCACGTGTCACATTTTTTCACAAAAATTATCACTACACGATAATTTTTCTCACAATGTACATACATAAATAGCATTAGGTACAAAACACCAAAGCATGCAATTCACTAGATAGGCACTTTATTTTCACAAATAAGAGCCAATCTACACATTTCTGCACAAAATACACATACCCACAATTTTTACATGTCCATTTTCAACAATTCATCAAGAATTTCACAAAAAGGCATAAAATAATAACAAAAAAAAAAAATTCAAAAAATGCGAAAAACTAAAAACCTAGTTCTAGCATTCAAAAATTCGGCGAGGAATCAAAACGGACTGATTTCTTACCTCCCAGACGTTCATGGAGCGACGATTGTGCACCTCCGGATTCGGATACAAAACATCGGGTTCTTCGAAGATGGAACGAACGAAATCCAATTCCTTTGAAGCTCCATCCGTTGCTTTCGACCACCTCTTGGCTAACGTTGACGACGACTCCTTCGAGATCCCTCGCCATTGCAAGCAATTCAAGCTAAGAAAAATGGAAGATTTTGGACAAAAATGGAGTTTTCTCTCTTTCTCTCTCATTTGGTTCACGCTTTGGAAATGGGGAAATGAAGAGGGAGCCTCGGAATTTAAGCCCGGTCAAAACACAGGAGCTGTAAAAAACCAAAGTGGTCCGTACGGACCTCTTTGCAACTGTGTTGGTCCGTACGGACCTCTTTGCACGTGTGGGTGGCCAAATTACTTTCTGCCCTTATAATCTTTGCCCCCAGTCCTAAGGCCTTTTCCAAAGAATCCAGTGCGTAATGGTCCCTAACCCTTCAAATCAACCATCGGCCATCAAACGTAAGACCGGTCCTCGCCACTTCAACGGCAATTCAACCACCGCCATCGGCCGTAAGACCGGTCCTCGCCAGCTTCAACGGCAATTCAATCCACGGCGTCGGCGTAAGACAGTCCTCGCCCACTTCAACGGCAATTGACCACCGGCCATCAACGTAAGACCGGTCCTCGCCCGCCAGCGGCAATTGAACCACCTGGCCGTCGGCGTAAGACCGGTCCTCGCCCACTTCAACGGCAATTCAACCACCGCCGTCGGCGTAAGACCGGACCTCGCCACTTCAACGGCAACTCAATCCCCGGCCATCAACGTAAGACCGGTCTCGCCAGCTCCAACGGCAATCCAACCACCGCCCGCTCAGCGGCAATTCGGGAAGGAGCCAACACCTCCCAGCACGAATATCAAGGCACAAGACGCCTCCAAACGCTCAACGACAACTCAACCACTGGAGGTCCGAAGTCATCTCCCCAACAGGAAAGGGCCCCTACAAGGTCACGCATCCCCAACAATTCAAGCACCGGCCGTCGACGTAAGACCAGGTCCTCGCCCACTTCAACGGCGCGCAAGCACCGCCATCAAAGTAAGCCCGAGCTCCTCCCCAACAAGTCGAAAGGGAAGTCATACAGACTCGCATATCCCAAAGACTGCCATCATCTCCTTGCCCACTCAACGGCAAAACAAGCACAAGAAGGAGCCAACACCTCCGAGTACAAGTCCCAAGGCACGAAGCGCCTCCAAAATGCCAAATGGGAAGCTATCACCGCCGTCATCCTCGCCACTTCAACGGCAACGCAAGCACCGGCATCGTCATCGTAAGTCCAATCTTCTACTCAACATGCAAAAACACAAAGGCATCTACGCCTCTCGAAGCACAAGGCAGCCCACGCCTCCACAATAACGGCTAGAAGACGATTCAAAGTCCTCGCGCATTACATCAGCTGCGGCTAGAAGACGATTCAAAGTCCTCGCGCATTACATCAAGCTGCGGCTAGAAGACGATTCAAAGTCCTCGCGCATTACATCAAACCGCTGCGACGATTTATTCAAAGTCCTCCACGTGGCACCAACCGCCGCCGGATGACGATTCAAAGTCCTCCGGCGTGGCACCAACCGCCGCCAGATGACGATTAAAGTCCTCCATAGTGGCACCAACCGCCGCCGTAAGACGATTCAAAGTCCTCTGGCGTGGCACCAACCGCAATCGAAGACGATTCAAGTCCTCACTCTATCTCCCGGCCTAAGGCCTTAAACCACCCGATTAGGAAAATCGTAAAATTCCCATCCCAGACACCACCACGTCCTCACAATTGACCTAGGCGGTCACCACATCTCGGGACACCACCACGTCCTTACCACCGACCTCGGCGGTCACACAACACCTCAGTGGCACCACCACGCCCACATGCACTCACAAATTCACGACCTCGAACTACGACTGTGCTTGATTCCCGCCTGTGGATACGTAGGAATCCTATCACAGGGGTCCGGCCATCGACCTATACGGTCACCTAGGACACCACCACGTCCTTCTCATCAACCTATGCGGTCACCGGGACACCACCACGTCCTTACCACCGACCTCGGCGGTCACACAACACTTCGGGCACCACCACGCCCGCACTCACAAATTCACGACCTGCTCGAACTACGACCGTGCTTGATTCCCGCTGTGGATACGTAGGAATCCTATCACAGTGGTCCACCATCGACCTATACTGGTCACCTAGGACACCACCACGTCCTTACCATCGCCGACCTATGCGGTCACCAGACACCACCACGTCCTTACACATCGACCTCGCGGTCACACGACACTTCGGGGCACCACCACGCCCGCATTCACAAAACACTCACCCCACACACGAACTACGACTGTGGCTTGATTCCCGCCAGGGATACGTAGGAATCCTATCACAGGGTCCAGCCAACTGACCTAAACGGTCACACAAAAGGACACTACCACGTCCTCACAAACACCGACCTACACGGTCACCTCCTCTCTCAGCACGCGATCCAGATCAGGACCCTTATCTTATCGACGACCCCACTTCCTTCATAAGTGACGTCGCCGGGGGCTTACGTAAGTACCCCAATCTGGATCGCTTTCTATCCCAGCATACGACAAAACCAGAGGCAAACTTCCGGAGATCATAACTCCTTCATACGAACTCCGATTGAGACGTGCCATATATGGTTGGAAAGCTCTCGACGAGAACTAGCTTGCCAAGACCAAAAAAACTGGTAATGGCTGCTTATGTCGTGCGACATACTCTGCCAAGAGACATAATAATTACAGAATATTCTTAATTATTACAGATTCCCCTAAATCCAGGAAAACCAAAAAACTGGTAATGGCTTATTGTGTCGTGCGACACAACTAGCCAGAATCTGTAATTATTACAGAATATTCTTAATTATTACAGATTCCCCTAAATCCAGGAAAACCAAAAAACTGGTAATGGCTTATTGTGTCGTGCGACACAACTAGCCATTTTCTGGACCCTATAAATAGAGGCCTCCCCCTCTCATTTTTCACACACCTCCCTCTTCTCTCTTCCTCCCTTAGCCTTCTGGCTCCCCTCTAAGTCCTCTTGAGGCACTCCCGGCCCCTTTCGGATCCTTCCGAGGCCTTCCGAGCTCCCTTGTGGTGCTCCGAAGCCTCCCCGAGCGCTCCCGAGACGCTCCCGCGCTGCCCCGAGGCACTCTCGAGGTACTCTGAGGCCCCTCGTGGTACTCCGAGGCCTTGCCTGGTCTTTCCACGGTGTCCCGGCTCTTTCCGAGTCAAACCGGCGATCCCAAACCACGCCGAAACTCCGCCCGAGTGACTCACGCCACCACAACGCACGCCGAACCTGCGCCCGAGTGATCCCGACGATCCCCACGCACGCCGAACCTCGCCCGAACGCAGCACTCGCAGCCTCAACTCACGCCGAAACTTCGTCCGCGGACAACCGGCATCTCCGAAGCAATCCCGATCCGTGCAGGAACGCTACTCCGACCTCAAACACCATTCCCAGGCGGAAGACAGGACACGAACCAACATTGGTAAGGCTTCCTTCCTATACTATTTCAATACATTTCCATACATAGCATACAATGTAGACATCCGATCTGACATGCATTTTTAAAAAGCACACACACACACACACACAACATTTAAAGGATATTAGGGGTATCCGAAAGACTCGTTTTACGAGGCTACTCGGAGTGAGCTCTAATATTCTAATATTCTCTTCCTGGGAGTCATCTGACCTCCGAACTCAAAATCTCATCACACAAAAAACAGTTTAAAATTATCTTTAAACTGATGCCCTTTTTCAATGTTTTGGGCTTAATAAAAACGGCGTGGCGACTCTACAAATGCGAAAACAAACGGCGAGACACCTCCCGGCTCGAAACGCCGCAAAGCGGGAAAATGCCGGATCTGGGGGCCGCGAGGCCTGCTCGGATCCGGGTAATTTCACCTGGGCGTCAACACCCATGTCAATCAGTATTACCCCTTTATATCTACCATGCATAAATGTTTCATCCACAGAAATGACTGGCCGACAATGAGAGAAAGCTTCAATGCAAGGCTCAAATGCCCAGAATACCTGTCGAAACATGGAGGACTCACCGACAGGAGGAGGAGGTATAGAGTACTCAACAATTGTCCTCGGTTTGTATTTTTGAATGGTTGCTAGGACGCGGGGTAACCTTTTATAAGATTCCTCCCAATCTCTAAAAACCTTTGCAATGCCCTTCTGCTTTCCACACCATGCCTTATTGTAAGTAATTATCTTGTTGAACCTACGAGAGATGTGTGCAATAATGACTCCAACCTTGACATCTGTATCGGCCTTAATAACACCAACGACTTCCCGACCGATAAACTTGGCATCTAGATTGGGGAGATCTTGACTTGCTCCAGAATATAAGCAGCAGTGAGGAGCCTTATACTTGGTCACTTCCCAATAGCCAAACTTCTTCCTACTCACACGAACATAAAAATTGCATGGATAATTTTTCAATAGACACTCAATTACCCATGTGTGAGGTGTGCTCTTTCTTACCCTGAACCTGCGATTGGTGCGAATATAGAACCTTTTTATATCAAATTGTGACTCGTTCTTACCAGGAAAGCGTATCCCTTTAGCAATCGTCTGTTTTTTCGGATCCCAAACTGGAAAACTATGTGCATGATCGTAATCAATCAAGCCTTGTTCTCGTCGAGCAGAAGTACCAATATCACTGTAAAAGGGATAATCCGCTCTCTCATATCTTCGATTTTCCGGCACTTCATAGTGAACAAGAGGTGCTTCCACATCATCATCAATCGACCCATCATTACCGGCTCCCAAATCGACATCAGAATCAGTACTACCCTCCTCATATTCATCATCATCATCCTCTAGCATTGCATCTACATCAGTGTGTACTTCCTCTTCTTCATAGTCAACATCATAATCATCATTAACATGGTCATTATGCCCAAATGCCCGATCATCATCATTAACATGATAATTATGCCCAAATGCCCCATCATCATAATTTGGTGTTTGGGTTGATCTGAAGTTTGGGGAACTTGGACCAACCCCGCATCACGGTTACCAGTTGGTGAATACCCATAAATGGTATCTGTGTGCTGTGTTTCAAACTCTGGATTGGGTCGATTTTCAATCAATTTTACAACCACATACAGCTGCAAATTTTCAATCCCCCAAAATTTAGCAAACTGATCGAATATTACATCCATACACGCATCATCTTCAATACAGAAAGGAAAGTACTCACCAATCCCGTTATCAAAAGAATGAGGACATCTGTAAATGACTTCCAAATCAAATTGAGACCGATCTAAGTTTGCCTTTTTATATAACTCATCAATCAACTCATTGTATCTCCATCGGCAATTACCCCTTATTGCACATTTTGGCCCTTTTTTGAAACGAGGACCATCAAACGGTTGTTCATCATCACCTCCCCAATAACACATGAAAATGATTGGACCCCCGTTCATCTTTAACCCTACATTATGAAATCAAAGTGTTAAAACCTACATAACAAAACTCTAATATTTATATCTACAATATAATAAAACACAGTTAAATAATTAAATTTTATATCTAAACACAAGTGAAAACAATGATTAAGATGATGTTAATTTACCTTGATTCTTGATCTTCAACAATTCTGATGAAATAAAATGATGTGAAGAAGTTTTAGGTTATTTTTATTTTGAGAGAAAGTTGATTGAGAGAAAGGTGATTGAGAGAAAGAGAGAAAGGTAACTCAGAGAAAGATAATGAATGATGAATGACATTCACTTACGAGTTTTGATTATATTTATGCGGACTGAAAACTGAACTTTGAAGCTGGAAAGGGGCATTTCTGACATAAACTCGCTAAACCGTGTAGCGAGTTTCATTAAAGTGGATTTAAAGTCGCTACACCGTGTAGCGATTTCAACTTTAATGAAACTCGCTACACGGTGTAGCGAGTTTAAGCCAGAGATTGTCCCCTCAATAATTTCCTTCGATTCAACATTTCTTACTTCCATTTTTTTTCGTTCGCGAAGGTATTTTGAGCAATAAATATAGGTTAATTTAGTTATCATAATGAATATCTAAAAATTGTTACTTGTAGTACATATAATGATGTAACAATAACAACTTTTAATTTTTAATTTGGATAATTAAATCAGCTTCAAATTATTGCTCAAAATACCATCGTACTAACATCAAAATTTTTTTTTACATGTGTTAAAAAAATAATAACATGTTGCTGAATTATGTTTTTGTTTAAAATATTTTTTTTACATGTTTTAAAATAAATGATGACATGTTGCTGAATTAAGTTTTTGTTTCAAATATTTTTTTTACAAGTGGGACGGAGGTATTAATATATTCAACTCTTCTTCATAAATTATGTTTATGTTTAAAACTTTTTTTTTATATGTGTTAAAAAAATATGTCATGAATAATTGCAACAAAACCAAACACAAACACAAACTGTACAAAATAATTAAAAAAAAATTAAAATAACATCAAAAAATAAATATTGTCAAGTTAGTGGCCACATCCTGGCCACATAGAAAATCTTACATTAATTCATTAAAATATTTAGGAAATTCATATAAACCAAATGAACTTAAGAGTCACTTAACTTCACTACTTCACTATCCTTAGGAAATACCTGTAAAACAAATGAGTTTAACATTATTTACTACTCCTCATCCTGCATCAAGACAATCCTACTTTCTCTTTTTGGCCCGTCCATTAAGGACCGAAGAGTCAATTCATCTTAAATGGAAAGTTTTTCATATATTTATACCCTTATCATCTCCATTTATTTACAAAAAAAAACCATTACTATTAATAAAACATTCTCTCTCTCCTATTAAATATTTTCAGCTTTTACATTCTCTCTCCTATTCCCTACCACACATTTAACTATTACATTCTCTCTCCTATTCTCTACCACACATTTAATTTTTATATTCTCTCTCCTAAAATTTTCTACCCACTTTAAAAAAATTTCTTAAGAAGCGTGAAATTCTCCCCGAGGACCCTTGGTCTGGGACGGAGGGAGTATATGATTCCAACAATTCATCAAAAATAAGAAAATATGTACCTTGAACACATTAGGGAGTGCGATGTTAAGATAACGTGCTGATGATGATGGGATGGGGTGCCAAACAACAACCTAAATATTTCAAAACAAACAATTAGATGAAAGTATTAATGTTCATTGCAAATTCACTAATTAATATATCATACCTTCTGAAGTATCAGAACAGAACCAACAGATATATCTTTCCCAAATTCACTCTCAGTCACTTTGTGGTGAATGGAAGCTTCAATGATATCCGTAGAATCCTAATAATTTTATCTCAGTTAGTAACTCAAAACACATTTCACCCATGATAGAAAGCATACTAAGCTCATATCCTACCTTTAAAGTCACCCAGAGATCATCAAACTCATTTCGTTTGCAAGACTTGATAACAGCAACAACCTAATAGAACATACATAAATGTAAAAAATCAATGTTAATTTACACACATTTAACTATAATTAATCTTGATATTATACTCCCGATCCTTTGTCAATAGTGTGGCATTTCTTCTTAATAGAGCTTAACGGATAATATGTACCCAGCTTCGGAAATTCCATTGCGAGCCAAGAATTTGTCTTGAAAAGCTTCATCCTTGACCGAGATCTTCAACCGCTCTTCGTATATATTCACCGGGTTGCGATCGGTGTTTGTTGTGAAGAGAAGTTCACGGTCGTAATTTCTCGACGCATGGCGGCCTGTACGGCACCGACGGGACCAGGAATAACACGCGATGATGAGGAGCCTTCACCGCCAAAAAAAAAACGCTGATCGTTAGGTCCATTTTTTTGGGTTTAATAGAATTTGGATTGAGAAGATTGAGTGAGGGTTGCTAGGAGGATACGAGAGAGAGAGAGAGAGAGAGAGAGAGAGAGAGAGAGAGGAAGGAGAGGAAGAAGATAAATGAATGCAGAAAGGAGAGATGGGGTATTTATTAAACTTAAACTTCATTAC